>SWCR01000011.1:944300-1098078 GCA_007556565.1 Elsinoe fawcettii
GGGCTCTGCATGGGTCTGTCAGTAGTAGGAGCAGCATGGTCAGTCACAGCCAACAGGAGCAAGGAAAGTTATACTCATTCAGTGCAGGGGTATCTTTATCACAGGCTCGTCGATTCTCGGAGGCGGTGTCAAGGCGCCACGGATACGGACTAAGAACTTGATCTCCATCATCTTCTGCGAAGTTGTGGCTATTTACGGAGTCATTATGTCGATTGTATTCTCCTCGAAGCTCGGCTTCACATCAGGTGACTCGGCTCAGTCAGTCTCGAATTATTACACTGGCTACGCGCTGTTCTGGTCAGGCCTGCTAGTCGGTGCTTGCAACATGATTTGCGGTATCTCAGTCGGTATCAACGGAAGCAGTGCAGCCCTTGCAGATGCCGCGGACCCAAGCTTGTAAGGACTGCGCCGGTGACATATGGATGATTTACTGATTGTCAAAGGTTCGTCAAGATCCTGGTCATTGAGATCTTTAGCTCTGTTCTTGGATTGTTCGGTCTGATTATCGGCCTTCTCACTTCCTCGAGCGCCCCCGACTTCAAGTAGAACGGCGATCGCCATCCACCATCGGTAGATGGACGAAGTCAGGAGGTAGCAAGGCTCAAACGAACATCAAAATGGCTGTTGCTCTCAGGACCATCGGGACTGGCAGGGCCATGGAGACCAGCCGTAGTCTCACAGGGCGGGCACTATCGGCAGGATGGATCTTAGAAATGATCAACCTCAATCAATAATGTAGCATAGCCAGCGAGTTTCAGGTGTAAAATTTAAGATGTACAGACACTGATTCCGCGGTCGAAAACGACGATGCGATTCCACGTTTCGACTGTGTATGCACTACTCGTGATAATACTCCAACATCCGAATCCTCGTACTCCCATCCAAACAGTGTGTGCATAGAAGCATAGACGAAATGAGCACGAAATTACGAGCGGCGATATTGATAATTTCGGAGACAGCGTCGAAAGATCCGTCGACAGACAAATGCGAGCCGGCACTGCGCGAGGTCTTTGATAAGGCGTCGTCAGAAACGTCGACGTGGGAAGTGGCGGAAGTATCGATCGTGCCAGATGATGTTCTAGCGATACAGAGATCCGTCACGAAATGGACAGACAGTGAGGATTTCCCGAATCTGGTTGTCACCAGTGGTGGCACAGGATTTACTGGGAAGGATGTCACACCAGAGGTATGATATACGCAACCTTCGCCCAACTTCTTTGTGGAGGCAATTGGTCCTTCTACGGATGGAGACTGACCGTCTTGCAGGCTGTGACGCCGCTGATACACAAGCATGCTCCCGGACTGGTGTAAGTATGCATGATCTCAGCATGAGCAGTGACTAATGCTACAATAGACATGGCATGCTCGCCTCTTCCCTGGCGGTGACACCATGTAAGCACTCTTGATCAAATTACAGGAATATGACTGACCGGTTTAGTCGCTATTATGGCAAGACCAGTGGCTGGTGTACGAAATAAGTCTCTTATCCTGACGCTACCTGGTTCACCGAAAGGGGCAAAGGAGAACCTGGAGGCTGTGATAAGACTTCTTGCACATGCTTGTCAGCAAGCCGCAGGAGCAGACTCGAGAACACTGCATGCTGGAGGCGTTAAGAAGCTCGAACAGGATGCTGGTGTCACTTCCAGGACTGGCTCGGCAACACACTCCCACAGTCACCATCATCACCATGGACACAGACACGGTCATGGTCATGGCCACCATGGACCCAAGCCACACACAGATCCTGCCTCCCAACCTGCTGCTGCCGGAGTTTCATCAACGAACCCAACGCAACGAGCTCGCTCATCTCCATATCCTATGATCACTGTCCAAGGGGCACTTTCCCTGATATCCCAACATATACCAGCTCCAGTGGAAGAGACTGTTCCATTGACCAACGCCATCCTCCCCTCCGTTCTGGCAGAAGACGTGCACGCCCCTTCCTCCGTCCCTGCCTTCAGGGCCTCCATTGTCGACGGCTACGCCATTTCTATTCCTCCCAACGCAAAGACCAATCAAGCAGGCACCTTCCCCGTCACCCAAATCTCCCACGCCCAACTCTCCTCCAACAGCCCTACCCCTCTCGACCCCTCCTCCATCGCCCGCATCACCACCGGCGCCCCCCTCCCACCAGGCGCCACCTCCGTCGTCATGGTGGAAGACACCCGCCTAGCCTCCACCACCCCAGACGGCACCGAAGAAGCGACCATCGAGATCCTCACCTCCGCCGTGGTCCCCGGGGAAAACGTCCGCGAAATCGGCTCCGACGTCGCCTCCGGCTCCCTCCTACTCAGAAAAGGTGAAGGCATCTCCCCGCTCGGCGGCGAATTCGCCCTCCTGGCCAGCACAGGCGTCACCTCGGTCCGCATCTACCGCCGCCCCATCGTAGGCGTGCTCTCCACAGGCGACGAGCTCGTCCCTGCCTCCACGCCGGGGAACCTGAGGCTGGGCGAAGTGCGGGACACGAACCGCCCGTCCCTCCTCGCTGCGATCGCCCACAGCGGCTTCACGGGCCTGGATCTCGGCATCGCGCCCGATTCCGAGAAGGAGCTGGAGGGGAAGCTGAGGGATAGTCTGCGCCAATGCGACGTCTTGATCACGAGCGGCGGCGTGAGTATGGGGGAGAAAGACCTGCTGAAAGCCACGCTCACCACTTCGCTTGGCGGGACGGTGCATTTCGGCCGCGTGAGCATGAAGCCGGGGAAGCCGACTACGTTCGCGACGGTCGGGGTGAAAGCGAATACAGGGGAGGCGGAGAAGAAGGTCGTTTTTGCTCTGCCGGGTAATCCGGCGAGTGCGGCGGTGACGTACCATTTGTTCGTCTTGCCGGCGCTGCATGGGATGATGGGGAGGGAGCCAAGGGGTCTGCCGCGTGTTATGGTCAGATTGGGGGAGAGTGTCAGGGCGGATACGAAGAGGGAGGAGTATGTGCGTGCGATTGTGGGCGTGGGTAAGGACGGAGTGCTGGTCGGGAGGACGACAGGTGGTCAGAGGAGTAGTAGAATTGGGAGCTTCAAGGGAGCGAACGCGTTGTTGATGATGCCCTTGCGGGAGAAGGTGGAGGAAGGGGAGAAGGTTGTTGGGTTAATGATGGGGCCGTTGGTTGAGCTGTGATTCAAAGAGCAGGAAAAGATGTAAGAGGAGAACGCCGAAGGTGACCACATAGTACATGTATTCGCCGCCACAAGGCTATGCTCGATTCGTAAGACAATCGCTATTCTTTTTTTTCTCCCCAAGCAAATGCGAGCATTGCAATGACCCCTTAGATCGTGTCGTTCCTCATTACATGGCGTACGTCCATATACCCCTCCGAATGGACTTGAAATTGCGGCCGTCTTTTGTGTACTTCTCCTGAACGCCATGCGAAAACGGCAAATATGATTCGAGCATTCCCAACAGCGCTTCTAATAGTAATTCCCTCCGACACCCACACCTTGCCCTCCACTCGCGTAGTTCCATTGAGTCTGATGCTGACCGGCATGATTCGGTGCCACATACACATTCTGATATGGATGCTGCGGCATATTGAAATCAGCCGTAGCAAACATTGGGTTGACAATACCAGAAGGTGGGCGACGAGGAGTCGGTGCCGCGACACCTGCCGCCGATGAACCAGACGTTGATCCAGATGACTGCCCTTGTCCACCAGAAGATCCATAGGCCTGGTTGGGAGATGGCTGTTGCATGCTTGTCTGCGGATAGCTCTGCGGGCTCGAATTGGCAAACGAGGCGTTGCTCTGACTGTGACCGATGCTGCGAACCTTGGGATCCGCGTTGGAAGTGATGTGAACGTTTGGCATTTGTTCGTCCTTCCAGCCCCAGCGCTCCTTAAGCTCTTTGAAGACAAAGGCAATCCTCCATCCAGTCTCCTTGTTGATCTTGGTGAAGATTTGTAGGACTTCCTCTTGCTCGCGGCGATCTGTAAGACACTCGGCAGCGTGAGCAAGAGAGCGAAGAGCGACTGATGCGACACCACTAGAACATGTTAGCAATCGTCCAGTGTCAAAGATGTTGTCTCAACTTACCGATCCTTGACATGCGCAGCGATACCACAGATCATCTGCGAGTGTTGCTTCTGCATGTTCCACATATCTGCGTTATCAGCGGCCATGTAAGGATGTATCTGGGCCAGAAGAAGCATGACGGTGTGGAAGAACAGGCGCGCGACAATCGTTGAGCGCTTGACCAGCCATACTTCAGGAAAAGCAGACTTGTTCGTGGTCTGATGAGCATGGACGTAGGCCATTGGGTGCATTGTCCTCGGGATGTTGTCGTTCCAAGCATCTGCCCAGCCCTTCAACCGCTGCCATTCACTGTATCGATTCTGTCGTCGCATTTCCTCGTCTCTGGGATCCGCCTCTTGGAACCTTGGGATGGTAGCTCTGAAGTTGCACACCTTCGCGACAATGTAAAGCATGCGATGAGTCCAGACCTCTTCCCGACCATTATGAATCTCGCGTGTAAAGTCCATGTCGACACCCCAATCATCAGGATCCCAGGCAACTTGCCAATTGAAGTGGAGGCAGCTGAGTACCTCGAGGCCAACGTTGAGCCAGAAACAAGCAGAGCCAATGCCAGTAGCCCTAGCATTCCAACCACACTCCTTGATCAGGGCGCGAGCTCCGGCAATGTGATTCATTCGTTGTAGCGCACGTTCACTCATAATCTCGTACACATTAAGTATTACAGCTGTTGTAGCACAAATGACTGTATCTCGATTTGGGTTTTGAAGAGCTTTGAGTAGATGGCGAGTTGCGGTATCGTAATAGTACAATGCTTTTTCTTCTGTGTAGATGGGGTTGATGAGGGTAAGGTGCCTGGCGCCGCAAGCAAGGAAAGCGTTGAGCAGCATGGGCTCCTGGAGTGAATGAAAGGGTAGAAGTCTTGAGAACTACTGCTGTTAGAAATGTGCTGCGATTAATACCTATCTGACTCACGTGTTTGTTCGGGTCCATAGAGTCCATCCACAGACCAACTTCTTCTACAAACACTTGCAAAAACAAGACCTCTTCAGGATTCTCGAGATAGTCTCTCTTTTCGTTGTTCGGATCGCTCTCAGCTTCTTGATGGCCGTGACTGGAATTGGGAGGATGCTGAGTGTGTTGGTTGGAAAAGGGAGACTGGGTTGTGGAATGCTGTCGAGCATAACTGCCGTTGTAGTCTGACCCTTGCTCGTATTTAGGAGCGTCGAACTTGATCTGGTTGGTCATCGCATTCGGATCTTCCGAGTAGCCTGAGTCGGGTAAGATACCTTGTATGGGTGGTAATTCTTGGTACGACATTGAAGGGGCAGGAGGAGCAGATGACTGCTGGTCGTAAGCAGTCAAGCTCGGGTCGATTTGAGGCTGTCGCTGCTGCTCATGCATGTGTCCCTGGTGCATGCCATTGTGATGCTGGGCCATGATATGAGAGTGCTGGTGGTGTGATGGCTGTTGTTGGAGGTGCTGCTGCTGCTGTTGTTGCTGCGATTGCCCACCAATACTTTGGCGACCACGGTTGCCATACCTCTCCAAGCCACCGCGGTACTCGGAGGCAATTTCTCTTGACTCGTCGAGGAAGGAGATGCTGTACTCATTGCTGAGGGCAACGCGCGGTGGCTGGTGGGTCTGGGTGTCGATGAAGTTGAGACGAAGACCTCTTTTGCATATCCTGTTGGACTTTTTGCAATTCTGGCAATTCGGCAGACCCTCGTCGCATTTCAGATGTCTTTCGCGGCAAGTCAAGCAACCTGTTCGGACTCTCTTGGGTTTGCTGACGGCGGGTGGAGCTTCTTGTAGCGAAGGCTCAATCTTCGCATCGGGTATCGTCATCAGAACAACCCCAGGCGCGCGCGCCTGGAGTGAAATGAAGAGGAATCGGGTATCCTGCCAGCGACAACTTTTATTCCCCAAGCTCTTGAAAGAATTGTCCTACTATCAGCTGACGTGAGGTTCTTGGGAAAAGGTCCGGACACTCTACTCCTTGCCGGATGTAGGCCGAACGCGAGGATATATGTTTTGTTCGAGAACAGATGTGACGACGGATATGTTGATCAATGGCAGGGAAGTTGAGTCGGGTATATGGATTCGCGGCGACAGAGTTTCCTGCAGATATCTCTCAGCATTTCTTGAATCGGATCATGTACGAGCCGCAGATGCCGGGGCCCTACGCGTCAGAAGCAGGTACTGGGACGAGTGCGAATGATCGACCTGTGGGACAAGCCGCCAATGTAGCCGCTATGACGGAAATGGGACGTGGTTTCCGAAAAGACGGCGTCGAATGGCTAGTTTGGGGATTGATTGCAAGGAAGAATTGGAATTGACATACCAGGACTTGAGCGAAGGGGATGTCGAGTGAGCGGTAAGCTCTTGACCAAAAGAGCGCTGCAGTGATGATGGAAGTTTGTCTGACAGACCAGATCGTGTTTCGAATCGGAAAGAGGAAAGAACCCGTGGGACCTGCTGGGTTTGCGAGTCTGGACCAGGCAGGTTTAGGAGGTAGAGGAAGGCAGAGACGAGTGACCTCGACCTCGAAAGAGAGAGCTCAAGGTGACCTCAAGGTATTATTTGTTTTAATATTGACCGCTTGTTTCTTCGCAACGGATGCTGCAGGTCCAGTATCAATCCGATCAAAGGGCAAGCCACGCGGTCTTAGCCCATCGAGGAAGCATTGGTACGCAAGCGAGATGTCGATATGGCCGCAGAAAGGGAGGAGTTATGCTGTTATTGGCCGTTAAGTAACCTGTAGCGAGGCTTTTTTGGGAATTTGCGTCACAGCAACCAGAAACGAGCGATCGGCAAGCTTTGCTTCCGGCTCTTTTTTTCGTGGTCCAGGTTGCAGGAATTGGATCAAACTATGCAATATACTGTTGTCCCGATAATCAAAATCAGTCCATGTCTCTTCCTTGAAATGCTCTACAAATGTCATGATCTGTTGGCAGTCCCCTGTCAGCTCTTCTCTTCCCCCAATCCCGTGACAGCAGACCTCGTGTTCTGCAAGCCCAGCTACAGCCACGCAATCATCACACATGGCAATTCATCTATTTAGATCCTCCCTACCGCGCACATCACTGGCTCCAGTCGGACCCGATTCTACGGTACTAGTTCCTTTCTGTCGGAAACAAGCGAGTCATTCTACCAGTGACAAGTAGATCTGCCATTTGCATATTTCTGCCAATTATGCACCATGTCGTCGACAGCTCCTCTTCAGCCCAGCTATGTCTTTCGCGGTCACTCGGCGCCAATTCACGCTGTCCACTTCCTCCGAGATAACTCCAGACTATTGACTGGAGATGCCGAGGGTTGGGTGATACAGTGGGACATGGTCACCAGGAGACCGGCGGCTGTATGGCAACCGCACAATGCTGTGATACTCGGTCTAGGGTCTTGGGGAAATGACAAGATCATCACGTGTGTAGTAACCTGAAGTGGAAAGAGGGTAAGTTCGTTACTGATGCACCATGCAGGCATGGCAGGGACAACAAGCTGCACGTGTGGCTTGTCCGTGAACAAGACGAGCCGACGCTGTCACAAGCATACCCTGTGAAAGGATCAGATCATCTGAAGCCGCAACTCTTGCACAGTCTAGATGTCCATACCTTGAATTTCTGTTCTTTTGCTTCATTACGCACGAGAGACTCGAATAATCTGCTAATAGCAGTCCCCGGCGTCAACGATGGAAATATTGTGCTTTGGTCTCTCCCCTTTGAGACTCTTCTCGGCACTGTACCACCCATTGAGGGGGACAAGACCGGCATGATCATGGCATTGTCCCTCGTGTACCACCAGGATCGTCTGACCATTATCGCCGGACACGAGAGCGGCTGGCTGGCCATCTACAGCCAGCAAAACGACCAGACATGGAGGCGGATCCGGAGATGCGATGCGGGAGGTATGCCAGATCCGAAGCAGCCAATGCTATCTTTGGACGTATCTTTGCCGGATCCGACTGTCGTTTTCTACTCTGGCGCGGACCAGGCCATCAATGCGGAGCACCTCGAGCAGGGCATTGCGACGAGAGTCGCGACGGGTCATTCAGGTCAACAATCACTTCGGGTCAGGTCAGACCGCAAGATCTTCGCCACGGCAGGCTGGGATGGACGGGGACGAGTATACAGCGCTAACGATGTCCACAACATCAAAGAGCTAGCTGTCCTCAAGTACCACACCGAAGGCTGCTATGCTCTGGACTTTGCCACAGTTCTCCCGTCTCTGCCAAACGAGACCACATCCAGCACCATCACACGCCGCCAAACACCCGCACAACAACGCCTTCAAAAGATCCAAAGCACACACTGGCTCGCTCTCGGCTCCAAAGACGGTCGCATCTCATTATGGTCCGTCTTCTGACCACCCTATCTACCCCAAATTAAACTCTCCCGCCCCCTCCAGACTCTTCATCTTACTCCTCATCTTCCTCCTCGCCTCCATTGCATCCGTGTCCTCGACACCATCCTCGTCCCTCTTGCCCGCCCCAGCCTTCTTCCTCTCCCCCTTCACCTCCCCAACCCCCTTCCGCATCCCCGGCACCTTCATCCCCCCCGGCCTCTCCCTCAACCCAAACCCCTTGGCCAAATGTCCCAAATGCAACTGCTTGATATCAAACACCCCCCTCTCGGCCGCCGTATGCGTCGCATAAGCCCTGATATGGCTCTGATATGCCCGCCTCGCCATCTCCAGCCTCCCCCCATCCTCCAGCACCCACCGTTCCAACTCCAAAGCCCACTCCGTCGCTTTCCCCTCCCACTCCCTGTCCCTCCCCTCCAGCGTCCCTGACGTCGGCCCGAAGCCCTTCCGCAGCAACTCCTCGGCCCCATGCGGCGTTACTCTCAACCCTTCCTTCCTCGTCGAGCGTAAAAGGGGGATATACCCCTCCTCACACCCGGGGAGGAGAAAAATCATCGCCCGGCCATCGCGGCCCGCGCGTGCCGTCCGCCCCACGCGATGCAGGTGTTCGTCCCGGGAAAAGGGCGGGTCGTATTCGAGCACCAGGTCGATGTGGGGGAGGTCGAGGCCGCGCGAGGCGACGTCTGTGCAGAGGAGGATGGCGGGGTTGGGGTCGCGGGAGAAGGAGGTGAGGGTGTTAGTGCGCAGGGATTGGGCGAGGGAGCCGTGGAGGCGGTAGAGGGTGAGAGGGTTGGTGGGGGAGGAGAGGGTGGTGGAGGGGGAGGAGGTGAGGGTTGTGGGGAGGAGGGTGCCTTGGGGGATTTTGGAGGATTTGCTGAGAGGGGGAGTAAGGGGTTCTGTGGTTGAGGGAGGGGCAGAGGTGGAAGAGGATGGGTCTGCGCGGGTGAGGAGGGAGAAGTGGTAGTCGACTGAGTCGGCGCAGGAGAAGAAGACGATGGCTTTGTTGGTTGAGCCTTTGCGGGCGAATGCGCGGCGGAGGACTGCAACGAGGGTGACCAGTCGCTGTTTGGCGGGTACCACGGCGTAGGACTGCTTAAGCTGGCTGGGGGCTTGGAAGGTAGTGTCGTCGTCGTTTGCAGCCGTGTCCTTGTCCTCCTTGCGATCTGCTGTGATATGCGCCGCGTCTTTTAGACTGATCTCGCCCAACTTCTGGACGTCCATCTTGAGTGTCGCCGAGCAGAGGACCGTCATTCGCTTGGCAGGGAGTAGTTGACCGATATCGTCCTGTTGCGCTGCTCTCATCCTGAGGTTCAGGGTCGAGACGATCTTCTGGATATCCTGCTCAAAGCCAAGCTCCATCAACCTGTCGCCTTCGTCCATGACCAGCCAGCGGACTTTGCTCACATCCAGAACCTCGGTATTGTTAAGGTGATCTGCAAGACGACCCGGAGTGGCTACCAGCACATTGATACCTTTCCGTAATCGTGCCTTTTCAGACTTCTTCTTCTCTCCACCCGTGACTGTGCCCGCCACTATCCAATGCGCGCATCCGAGGAGCGCTTCTAACACAGTCGAGATTTGCTTGCTCAGCTCTCTCGTTGGGGCCATGATGATCGCAAACAAGCCCGAGTGTCTGCTCATGCGCTGTCCAGTGGAGTCCTTGAGCTTCTGCGACAGATCCAACAGCCGCTGCACCAAGGGAAGCAGATATGCCAAAGTCTTTCCGGATCCCGTCTCTGCTTGCACAAAAGCATCCGAGTCGTCCTTCACCAACTGTGATACAGCCTTCTTCTGAATCGAAGTAGGTGTCTTGATCGCCATTTTGTTCAGCAGATGCGCTGCCACTGACCGTGAGAGTCCGAGATTCGTGAATGTCTCCATTTCCGGCGAGAGCGGTGCATTCGATGCCTCCACTGTTTCATTTTGTCCACCGGGTCGTTCCTCCTCGGCCACGCCCTTGGACTCCGGGTTGTATGTGAACAGCGACGATATGACCTCCTTGTGTCCCGATTTGCCCATCAAGTGCGCCGGTGTCCTCTCCTGCGTCCCAAATGCTTTGCGGTTGTTACTAGGCACGAAGCCTGTGCTCTGCACAGTCGTTCTCGTCGGCCTGCTGTCCAGATCTATTCGCTGCCTCTTCGGTGGCCTGTCGCCCTCAGCACCTTGCATTCCGTCGGGTAGCACTTCTCCAGCTGCCAGCGCCGCTCGTTCCCTCCTCTTCTGTGCGCCATACTCTGCCGACTTTTTCGCCGTTAATCGATCCTTCCAGTGACCGCCTTTGAAGACGGGTTTGGCTTCCCATTTGAGGTCGGTGGCGAGATTGAGGAGCATGCCATCGTCGGCCATTGTTTCATGTACCGCAAAGGGTACTGTCAGATCTTCTTGATCGAGCAGAAAATGGCAATAGGTCCACTGCGTAGGTCTTGGTCGCAGAGGCTGCCTCGGAGGGACCCGAAAAATAAAAAAAGTTCCGACTTTGCGGGGCGGAGGACATGTGCGAGGGTCTTGTCCGCCGCTTCTTGGGTTGACGTTTTTACCTTCATCAACAATTCGACAAAGATGGTTTTAGAGATCTCATCAATCGGTACACAGACCACGTTGTCGAATATGGCAGCGATTGTGTTTACCACGTCAAAGTCGGACTGATGACTGCACGTTTCGTCCTCAGAAGCAAGGACTTTCTCCGAGGCCGGCCGCGGCGTGGAAGTACATACTGATATGCTACATTCTTGCTCTTTAGGATTTGTTCAATTGGTATCTTGTATTACGATTATTCTGCATAAGCATTACCTCCCCCACACTCCTTCATCCCTCGATCTCCATTCCCCTTCTCCCCCTCCCTCAACCCATCCCCTGTGTCCTATCACACCAACTTCGCCCCCCAAACGCCCGTATTCCCATACGCCCAACCCAGTGTATTCTTCATATAACAAGTGCCCCCCAACATGCTGACACTGACACACCCACTCGTCCTCCCACAGGCATCAATACACTGCTGGAAACTACTCACGCCCACACTCCCCATGTTCCCCTGGAAGTGATCCGTGAAGCACTCCACCAGAAAATTACCCCCCCCTGCAGCCGTCACGGTCCGCCCGTCGCTCCAGGGACAGCCCAGTCCCGTGGGTGTTGGGGTGGGACTCGCGCTCGTGGTCACAGTGCTGAGGGAGCTTGTCCTCACCGCCGCAGTCGTGGTGCTTGTTGTCGTCGTAGTGGTCGTAGTGGTAGTAGGCAGGACGATAGCGGCGGTCTTGAAGCCAGCCACAAATCCATTGGGTGCTGACTTGAGAAGGCCCATTGATGTCTTCAGCCAGCATCGTCCTGTGCCGTTGCCGGCTAGGCCGCCTTGATAGACCCATCCCATGCAGCCTGAAGATGCTTGCGACTCGCACACGGAGATGCAGTCGAGGTACGAGTTGGCGACGGAGATGCCGGCGTAGGCACCCGTCCAAGAGTCGGAGTTGCAGGTTATAGAGTAGCCGGGGGTGGAGGGGCGGGCAAGCCATTGGTTGTTGGCGAGGGGGCAGAGGGGGACAGAGGCGGTGGGGAGGATGGTGCTGATTGTGATTGGCGTTGTTGTAGTCGTCGTTGTAGTGGTAGTGGTAGTGGTAGTGGTAAGCGGCCGGGTTGTTGTGGTGGTCGTGCTTGTTGTCGTTGAGGTAGTTGTGGTCGTGGTCGTGGTTGTTGTGGTTGACGTGGTGGTAGTGGTTGTTGTTGGGGCGGCAGGTGTTGTGGTGATAACAGCTGGTCCGCCGAAGATGGAAGAGATGATGCTACTAATTTCTGATGTAGCGCTGGAGATGACTACGGGCGCCACTACAGCTGAAGTAGGGACCTGAACGACGACTGCATCGCTGGTTGAGGACGAAGCAACGACAGGTGCCAGGACAGATGTGACGACAGCAGCCACTGGTGAAGCGGTAGTGACTGGCACAATGACGGCAGGTGGTGTCAATGAGCTCGACTGGAGAATTGATGAGACTATCGGCGCAACAACCTCGCTGGTGGTGACGACGAGTGGGCTTGCCAGGGCCGAGGTCGGGACGACCACAGGGATTATCGAGCTGGATGTTGGAACGACGACAACCGGTGCTACGACGATAGGTGCAGTCGTGGTTGGCGCTTCTGTTGTGGTCGTAGACGTAGTAGTAGTGGGCACGACTGGCACATCAGTCGTAGTAGTCGTGACTGGGTTTGGCACAACAACAACGGGAGCCACGATTGGGGTAGTGGTGGGCACTACTACGGGTGCAACTATCGGCGTGGTAGTAGGTACAACCACAGGCGCAACCGTCGTTGTGGTCGTGGTTGTGGTCGGGTCCGCTGCAGGCACGACAGGTACCACAATCGCGGTAGTTGTGGGTACTACCACCGGCGCGACAATCGGAGTTGTAGTAGGTACAACCACAGGCGCTACAGTTGCAGTCGTAGTTGGAACTACCACGGGCGCTACAGTTGTCGTCGAAGTAGGAACTACCACGGGCGCTACAGTAGTTGTGGTTGTGGGAACGACCACGGGTGCCACAACAGGTGTGGTGGTTGGTACTACTACAGGTGCCACAATCGGTGTGGTAGTTGGCACTACTACAGGCGCTACCGTCGTGGTAGTCGTAGCCGGGACTGCAGCAACCACAGGTGGAGTGGTGGTCGTGGTGGTCGTAGTAGCAACGACGACAGGTGCAACAGGAGCGACAACAGGAGTAGTAGTAACCACAGGTGCCGCTGGTGTTGCCACCACAGGGGCGACAGTAGTTGTTGTTGTCCTGGCAGGTTCGAGCAGTGCAATACCTAGAATGCGTTGTCAGAGCTGCTCCATCTACCCTAGCAATGACTACCCACTAGCAGAGCTGCCCAAAGGAATAACTAGCGGCACTGCCGCAGCCAAACGAGCATGAAGAGCAGACAAAGCGCAAGCATTCAGAACGATGCGCTGCATCGGAGAGACGACCATCTTCAAGACGGTGCAATGATATGAGATGATGGAATGAGATCCCATCGATAAGAAGAGCGCCACCTACCTTTATACTGTACCATGTACGCGATCTATCCTATGGCATTGTGTTTCAATAGCAGTTGGGATAGCCGAGCGGCGGTTGAGATCTTGGGCAGATAAAGCCACAAGACGTTGGAGCTAAACGACTTTACTGATGATAAGGTCGCAACTCAGACGCGATTAAGGCGGTTCGTCCGCGACATGACCTGCTTAATGCCCTTTGCCAGCCGCCTTGGAGACGTTTTCGACATTGCTCCGCGCGGACAAGGTTGGTCAAAAGAGGCGGAAGAAAGCGGCAGAGCCAGGTCAGGACTATTCGGCAGCAATGTGCATACTCAGTCAAAATACCGGGAGGTAGCAGTGACGAATGTGCATAGCGTCTCGTATATCGAGTGGCAGCCTTTGGGATGGTGGTATAGCAGGATGTGAGGTTGGAGCTCTGGAGTCTGCGTGGCCGGGCAATACGTGTGAGGACGGCAGGGTCGCTAGAAATTGCATGTCAGAAAGTGCATGCGTGCCAGGCACGTTCCATAGAGGGCCGTTTGTCGTGGCAACGGTCGAGATTCAAGTCTCATGTCTATTCCCGCCTTTCAACGCTCCAGGGTGCCATACGAGCAACTTCCTCGGTCAACGCGATACAATCTTACGCGATTGAGCGTCGTATTTGGCACGTTGCATGTCCATTCGGATGACCTGCCGCTATTGATCATGGCGGGATTGTTGTGTTGGTTCCGCAGCGAGCTCAGCCGGGGACGGCACAATGCAGGCTGTATCAGTACAATGGTAGGAGCTTATGTCCTAACTGTAGCGTTGTTAGCATGAAGTCGTAGAAGTGAAAGCCAGCTTGTATCTGTGGACATGTACAGTGTCATTCATACAATCGTGATGCTAAATTTCTTATCTGGGGTTTCTGATGATATTCCTCAAGCAGACGTGGGTCCTCATATGTCCTCGTCAGGTCGTGAAAATGCTGGCCGAATTCCTTCTCATGTCATTTCGCACTCTCGACTGATCCAGGAGACAAGGCACCGTAGTGTCTGCTATACTGGTTGCTCATGCACCTTCCCCATATGCTTCCACCCATGCTCCGTGACCACCGTGCTCCTTCTGCGCTAGACTTGGAGCAAGGCTATGTGTATACGAACAAAAAGAAAATGATGATAGTGATGTACCGAAATCGCATAAAGCAATCGGTCGTGAAGGGGGTCCTGAGTCGAGCTCACGCAAAGACGCCGCGACCAAAGCCAGAACCATATGCGTGTGTGTAAGAACGGTGACTATGTTTGGGCCTCGAAGACTTGCTGCTCTTCCGCTCTTTGTTGGGTGACATATCATGGACTAGGAAATCGGCATCAGCGCCAGCATCCTCACGGGGAGAATACCGACGAGAAGACTTGGGAATCTCGTATGGCAGAGTCGGTTCCTCCTTCTGCTTGGCGAAGTAATCTGGAGCAGTAGCCATCGGCCTTGCTGATCTTGGCGAATCGTACAGGTGATCGCCACCATAGGTAAGATCGATACCCGTGCGCAGTCTCGGGAGCACAGGAGGAGCCTCAGGAGCTTCCGGTCTGGTCTTCCGAGAACTGCTTGTCCTAGACTTGCGCTCCCTTTCCCGGTCTGGAGAAGGCGAGCGAGCACGACGAGTTGGCTTTGTTCCAGGGCTGATCTCGCGAGTGTGGTCGTCCTCGTCGATGACATAGCGGCGACTGGCGGACTTGAAGGAGTAGGGGTCACGACCTTCGCGCGGGGGCGAGATAGGTGGCGTCGGCATGCCATGGTTGACCTCGTAACGAAGTCTTGACTCGCCTCTGCTCAGATCAGGTCGTCGAGCATTGGCACTTGGGTCCGTCTCTGCCCTCTTGAGTGAAGGATGATCTGGATAGGCGGCTCTGGCGGACGACATTGTCTTTGCTCGTCGATCGCGGTCCCGTTCATGGTCGCGGTCCCGCTCTCGCTCGCGTTCGCGGTCGATGGGAAACTTCTCTGGTGGAGCAGTGTTATGCTTCTCCAAAGGAGGTCTGCTGGTGAACATGTCGGTCCGCAGGATTGTGGGGTCACTGTATTGGCGAGCCCTGTCTCGAAGCGGCTGCTCACGGATCGGACTCCGAGCTGATGAGCGGCGAGGCTGATCATGGGAAGCTCCGCGCAAGTGCTCCCAGCCAGTGCGAAGCGAGGCGATGCGAGGCTTGTCTTCGACTTTGGGGTCTGGTCGGCGCATGTAGGTGGCAGCATAAGACCTCAGACGTTCGCTCTTGCGGGCTACATCGTCGGCAGAATCTTCCGATTCGCTGGACTCCTTCTTCCTCACATACTCCTTGGACGTCTCCCTGGCCGAATCATAGCGTCTTGGCTTTAGATCTGGTTCGCTTTCCGTCTCGTCAGGGACGACATACGTCTTCTTGGTCTCGCGGTCTCGCTTCCTGTCCTTCTCCGACCTCTTACTTTTGTCGTGCCTGCTGGATCTTTCCTTCTCAGCTTCACGGGACGAGTGCTTCTTCTTCTCAGGGTCAGATTTTGATGACTTTTTGGGTGGTTCTGCTTCGAAGTAGGAGTGTTTGCGACTTGTCGGTCTGCTTGCTGGAGTATCGTCGAAGTATTCGGAGTCGTACCCTTGAGGTCGGAAAGTTCTGTACTGTTCGGATGCACGTGGTTGGGGGTATGTTGAACCACGTGTCGCTTGAAGTGGGACGTCATACGAGGAAGGGCGGACATCCGGTCTCACAGGCTGAGGCTGGGGTGCAGCTGGTCGGTATCTGCTGCTCTGCTCCTTCTCCTTCTGGAATGCTTTTTGAAGCTCTTCGAGTCGAGCGTTGGCATCATATTTTGCCCTCTTGCTGTCATCTCCAAGTGTCTCGTAAGCAGTCTGGATCTTGTGGAAGTTATCGGCGGCGGCTGCCTTTAGCGACTCATCATTGACCTTGTCCGGGTGGAATTTAAGGGCGAGTTTGCGATAAGTGGCTTTGATCTGTTGTGAGGTCGCATCCTTTGTGAGGCCAAGGGCTAGGTAGGGATCCGGTTTAGGATCGTCGGACATGATGTGCAAGCCACAGTAATGTTGTTACCGTGACGGAAGAGACGACGGGGCGCTTTCGCTATAATGAGGTGTTCATTTGATTGTTGTAAAGGGTGAAAGGGGTGGTAAGTGGGCGGTCAACACTGCCGAGATCGTGGGATCGACAGGAGAAAGTGGTTTGTCAAGGATAGAAGCTGTCAAGTTTGGTGATTAAAATTTTGTGATGTCGTATATTGTAATGATAGTAATTCTGGGTTGGTGATGGTCGACAGGCACCGATCTGGCTCGCGATGGACGATGCAGATTCGAGAATGCGGGAAGCTGGATGCCAAGACCTGGCACGTTTTCCTGCTCAATGACGGAGTGGCTGGCACTCGACGCGATGGGTGCTGGTCGGAAAATTGAAGCGATGGCGGAGGGTTAATTAGTGAGAGACTAGAGTTGAAGCCGTGTGTATAACAGAAGTCGAAGAGACTGAAGATGGATGAGTATTGTGGCGTGTTCGTCCAAGGGGCCGCGGGAAAATGTCGAAAGGTGCTCTGAGTGAATTGGGGAAGCTGATTCGGCAAAACTTGTTGGTCCTCGGTCTCGGAAAGGGTACAGCGATGATTGTCACTTTTTTGCTCTTTTTTCAGTCAGCGCTGACTGATGCCAGTCGCCCTGAACTGACAAGAGAAAGAAGAGGACAGAAATCAGTCGAAAGTGAAGCTGAAAAGTGATATGAGAACTAGCCAGACAGCACAGCAACCAGCAGGTGTCTAGGTCTCGAGGACAGGAGGCGGTGAATGACGTGGGAAGAGTCGGATGATGAGAAGACGGTCAGGCAGAGTTTCCCACTACCGGCCGGGGCGTGTTCCAGAAAGACAGACGAAGGGATCCAACGATCAGGCCTGGCGAAGATGTTGGATCGTCGTTGAAAAGAATGACACCACGATACGGAGTAATCGATTGTAATTGTTGAATGGTATACGAATGGTGCGAGTGAGATTTTGTAGATTCGAGGGAAAGGTACGAGGGGGAAAGTCTTCTGGTCACACAAGAGAGCAGCGGCAAGTGCCACTATTGGATTATCTACTATTACCTTTGCCATATAGCAACAGATTGATGATGCTTGCGTTCTTTAGCCCTCCCATCCCACCCTCGACCCGCTCCCTCGTTTGTCTACTGCCGATGCTGCTCCCTAACAAAGAGTCAAAGACATGCAAAGGTGAGGGGCAACGAGGCGCAGTGTCCAATTGCCCCATCAGTGATCAAGCATTGGCCCGGGCAAAAGCCCTTCGGAACGAGAGGCAATGGGATTGCTGGGGCAGCCGCTCGCACTATCTTCTTCTCGTCGTTAGCTCGGCATGGCATGGCATGAGTATTCCTTTTGACTTGCTTTCACGTGCGATGAGGCAATCATGCCTGTTTGGTCACAGACGGGACGTGTTGGGAGAAGAGATAGTTTGTCCTATTGGACAAGGTGTCGTGGGGACCTTGCGGATGCAGCCATGTTGATCCACCTTCCCTCCGGACGATCCATCCGAATGGAAAGAGTCAAGCAATCGGTAGTCAGATGCGAGTATCTCTGGAGGTCACTGCAAGAGAATTCCCGATGTGACGGGTCTGTCACACGCCGGGCGACACCATCGCAGATGGCTTTGATCTGTCATGACCATCTGTCATTTTTCTTGGGACCAAGGGCTTCATCTTCAAAGTTCAGTGAGCATGATCACAAGAAGGACAGACACAGACCGCCTGTCGAGGTCCATCTGGCCGTCTCGAGATTCTCCCTGCCTTCAAGTTTCAACCACGGTTCCTGCACCGCACGCGGGCCGTTGCCCCACGGTCATGCTTCAGCATTGTCCACCATGCTCCATGCCAGCGCACCATGTCCAATCACACCTGTCGATCCAGGAGAACAGCTGCAGAGTCCAAGGAAGTTTGCACGCATCCTTCGCCTGTTCCTAACCGCATGCATCAACTGTCGGATGCACGAGGGTGGAGCTCTTCTTGCCCTTGAAAGTGTCATCTGATTGGAGCCAGCTGGCACAACATCGGCTCTTCCCATGATTCGCCCGCGTGCCGCTTGCTTCTCATCCTATCGACACTTGTCCCACACTTGATGGTGCGGCGTATCGCTGGCCTCTGTCGACCACTCGAATCTGCCACTATTCAATCCAGCACTCGAATACCGTACCAGTGCCTGGTTGCACTGTGATACGACTAGGCATCTGTACAGCATGTTCTGCATGTGTGCCTGCAGATGCCACGAGCCTGTTCAGAAATGGTAGACCACTGCATGCAGCTCGTCAAGCTTGTCGGAAAAATATGATCTCGACGTCGGCGATGAGCCGGTCCGAAAGCAAGGTCGATCAGAATGACAAGCAAAACGACATCATCTACATCTTGACAGCGACAATGTCGGAAACGACAAGTCTTGAGCGTGGGTGGGCGATCTACTACCAGCGTCAATGTATGCGCTGTCACTATACGGCCTCACTTCCTCTCAGGCATCTATCTCAACATTGTCTCCAATAGCAATTGGGTGGCTAAGCTAACAGCACCACTATTCGTCCTCGGTAACGCCTCTGCTCTCATAACACATAATCTTGACGCCTTGTTGACAATTGCCATGAGACAATCTATCGGTAATTGCTCTGATTTGGGCCGTCTTGATTTGATAACAAAGAGTCAGGGCAGTTTCAAGAATATGCCGACCATGCAAGATAATAACAAAACTCGGCTCCCGACATGACCAAAAGCTGCCTCGGAATCATTGGCCTGTCTCTGCAGGACGTGACCTTGTCGGAACGCATCTCTATGCGACTCTGCAGACGGACTTGACTCTGCTGTGTTAAGTACCGCAATCGGCCTCAGTCAGCGATATGGCAACTGCATTTGCCTGCTGACTGAGCATAGCCCTCCGGGCGAGCTTGTTGAGAGCATACTTTGCATGCCTTTCGCGAATTAGACATGTCATCGCCTACAACGAATCCTTCCACATTCCTTCTAGTCGGTTCGATCACTCGACACATGTTCACTCTTCACAAGTATACTCGATCTGGACATCAGGCAAGTGAGCGCATAATCTCCATTCCCTTTGTCTGCTTTCTCAATCTGTCAGCCGCAATGCGTTCAATCATACTACTGCTTTCGTCACTTTCGTTAGCGACGGCGCTGCCAGTCATCACCACCATTGTCAAAGCGCCAGGCGTACCTACTGCCCAACACCTGACTAGGCGTGCCCAGAATAGAGGCAACAGAGCGTCCCCTTTTGCCAGTGTCCCTCCGATAATTACATCCCCTACACAACCACCAGGACCTGCGCCGCAGCAGCAAACGGCTAAGACCTCTCTACCACCACAGTCAGCTCCTCAACCCTCTTCACCACCCTCATCAGCGGGCAGTTCTACTCTTCCCTCCTTCGCGGCAGGCAATTCTAGTCCGCCGCCCTTCTCAGCAGGCAGTTCTGCTCCTCCTTCGCCGGCACTATCGAGCACATTCTCCAGCACCTCCTCGCCCTCTACAGCCGCCTCCTCTCCTCGCACCCCAGCCTCTGCGGCCTCCACCTTCTCCAATCCTGGCACACCCTTTAGCGCTATCTCGGAGCCTCCAAGCCTCACGAACTCACCCACCAGTCCAGACAGAGATGCGCTTGACACCCCCATCACGCCTTAAGCGCAGGACGTTCTCCAACCATTCGCCGAACGTACGAGGAGAGGCGGTCCGATTCCACCAAAGGTACTAGCGATCTTGCCCTTTGGCCATCTCAACACGATCCGAGCTTCATGCAATTAGCAGAACGTAGGTACTACCATGAATAGGTTTTCTCTCTACTTCTATCTCTACACTAGACTCCGCGCCTCAGGTGCCGCCCAAGCGCTGATGACACTCTCCGATCCTGTCTCGTCCGTCTCCCGTATATACTCATCCAGCACACGATGACGATGCCGGATGCCAAAGGTTTCTTGCTTACTCTTCCGCTCCTTCTCGACCAGTCGCTTCGACTGCGCTGGGGAGAAGGAAGCAGGACCTGCTAGAGGAGTAGAGGCAGGTATAGACTCTGCTTCCGACGTAGGGCGCGAGAAGCGTTTGAGCAGGCGAGAGGTGCTTTTCGTCGACTTGAGAAATAATGATCGGTCGCTGGGCAGAGAAGGAGGCTATCCGTTGTCTATAGCCAGGCCAGCCATGTTCCGCTCAAAACCTGCAGATCCAGGTCGCAGATCCATATGATCATCTTCATCCGTCTGATCCCCGTCATCTTCCACTTCCTCCCAAACAGGCAAATCAATCTCCACAACAATTGGCTGATTATATCTCTTCGCGCCCATGCCGTGACTCCTCGCCATGATCGCCGCATTAACCACACACGTCTCCCTCCTTCCTTCCCTCCCCGTCCACGCTTCCATGACGCCATGATGCAGCCTGCTCTTCCTCGTTTCCTCCTCCCCCTCATCGACAGAAAACGAGACATGGTTCTCCACCTCTCCCCTCCTCTGACCGACTCTGTTCACCTTCTCCACCCACCCCTTCTCCATCGCCCCAACGCTGCTCCTCCTTAACCTCCCTTCCCCCGCCGCCACCACAACAGGCTTCACCCCCCTCGTCCTCGAGAAATCATTCTCCAAACCCCTTCCCCTCTCCCACAACCCGCCTTTCTCCTGCCCAACTCTCCCCGCCAAATCAACCCTACTCTCCCTCCCCCTCCCCTTCCCAACCGCAGGATCAACCCACCCCGTCACCTCCTCCTCCCTCGCCATTCCCGTCCCCAAACCCCTCCTCCCTCCCATCCCCTCCATCGACCATCTAACAACCTCCACCCCCCGTCCCTCATGCACATGCCCCCCGACCACCAACCCCGGCCTGACCATCCCCACCCTCCTCCTTAACGCCTCGCACCCAGCCCGTCCCCACTTCGGGCTCAAGTCCAAATGTCCCCGCATCGGCGTGTGCGCGACCAGTATATCCGTATCCAGCGGGATGGCGGCCCAGAGTTTCTCCGCTGTTCTACTGGGGGAGAAGGCGAGGCCAGAGGGGCAGGGGGGGTAGGAGAAGGCATAGCGGCCGACGGTGGGGGAGAAGGGGGAGGCGAAGATGAGGGCGCGGGTGTGCGGTCCGGTGGGGGAGGTGAGGCGGAGGGTGAAGGGGTGATGGGAGAGGTGGGTGATTGAGGGGTGGGAGAGGAGGGTGGTGAGGGGTTCTGAGGGCTGGGAGGGAGACGGCTGGTGTGCGGGGGAGGAGGTGAATGCTGGGTCGAGGGGGAGGTCATGGTTGCCTTTCGTTGTGGATCAGCTATATATCGAGAGTGGACGAGGTAGCGGTGAGAGGCCTGGGGAGACAGTCGGTCCCGTCGTGATGGCAACATGCGAGAGGGTGGGATGCTGTGAGAGGGGAGAAGGGAGAATGACACATACCGGCCACAACTATCTTTGCTTCGAAATCTGCTTCGGTGATCCACTCGGCTGTCTTCTTCATCTCTGCGTACCCTCCTTGGTTCGTCAAGTCCCCCGCGTGGATAAGTATATCGCCCTTCGGCAGCTTAAAGGCGCCATCCTTGGGAGAGGCACCATGCGTGTCTGAAACGCAGACGATGCGAGTCTTTCTCAGGGTGGGAGTCTTAGTAATGTTGTTTGCCATGCAAGAATGTCAGGATGGAGACGATTTGGAAGTATGGCTTTCATATTGCAGGGAGGATGGAAGGAACGATGTTGTCAGCTAGGACGTTGACTCATGGGAGCTGACACTCAGATTCAGGGGTCTTCGAGGCATGCAGAAGAGATGAGAATTAATTGCCATTGCTGACGTTGTCTAGAAGTAGAGTGTAGAATATGCATCCTATTCGCCATACACATCTACCGAAAGTGTGGTCGTGAGCGTCTTTGTAAATAGCGAAAACCACCCTCAAGTGCCCCATGGAACAACCAAGACAACCCTTTCAGATTGGAGCAAGTCATGGGCCTCTCGAAGACGTCTTATGCTCCTACCTCCATACTGTCCGTGATAGCTACGTCCTCTGATTTGGCGATAGTCTCTGTCGAGGGTAAGACAGCATCAATGATACCATCAGCACCATCCTTGCCAGTGGCCCCGCCATCAACACCGATTCCCAGGCCCTTTGCCTCACTCTCATCGTGCCCGGTCGACTTTTCATCCCTATGAATCTCCACTCTGCCCCCAAAGTCACCAGCCTTAATCTGCCTTGCCCTGAGACCAGCTCTCTCCTTGATTTCTTTCTCCTCGCGTTCAAGTCCTCTCATCCTCTCACTGTTCTCGCTCATCTCACTCCTGTTCGTCTCCAGACTAAGCTTGGCCCATTCATAGTGCTTCGGACACTTCTTCCTAAGACAAATGTCCGTCTCCATACTTCCCCTTCTTCCGTTCATCTTCTCATCTCCATCTTCGTCCTTGACACCATTCACCGACAGGTCACCTGCCTTGAGAGCAGCCTTTCCGTCCTCGCTGTTGCGCCATTTGGCAAAAGTCGGCTCATCCATTCGTACCCTGTCGTCATACCCGCATATATCTTTCGGCTTCTGCCCTTTGACCTCGGCTACTCGAGCAGAGTTGTGTCGCAACATGCCGACGAAACGAGCTTGGTCCTTGAGAAGTGCATGACGGGCTCGTAGTTCGTCCTTTGTCTTGCTGATCTCTAGTACGCGCTTAGCCTCAGCCTCATCCAGTTGGCTTACCGGATCAGCCTTGGTGAGCTTCGGTGATGGTGTAGCTGGCGGGCTGAGGACACCTTCGCCTAGACGCTTGAACTCATCCACGGTAGAGACGGCATTGAGCATCGCCTTCAACTCGGTCTGACTGATAGCGCCACCGCGAGCTCCATGATCCTCCTGCGGTTCTGCAGTGCTCTGCTTGCGTGACTTCCTGCCCGTCAGGACTTCACTGGCCCCACGCGTGCGACCCATCATGTCTCGAAAGAAGGTGATGCCGCACTCTTCGCTGCAGTACTTGCTCGGCTCCTCGTCCTTCTTCGCTAGTCTTGCTGGCATGCGACAGCCTTCGCGACGGCACATGCGCTTCCAGGTCGTAACGCCGACACCTGCCTCGGTGCAATTCGGACAGATGTAGCGATCGATGAGGTTCTTGTTCTTCTCGACAATTCCAACGCACTTTCCATGGAACCAGTCGTCGCACTTGCCGTCACAACCGATCATGAAAGTACCATTGTCCCCCTTGCGACAGATACAGTATTCTCCATCATCGGGACTTCCTGCCTCCTCCTCGTCCCCGTCAGACTCTCTTGCTTCGGGTGAGCCGGACGACCTACCAACAGACGATGCGGCGCGAGCTGATCGTGGGGCTGGTGAAGAGTCAAGTGGTGTCCCTGTGCCCGACTTTTTCACGACCGATTTTGGCTTCGCTTTGGTTTTGATGTCGTTGGAAATCTTCTGCTTCTTAGCAGGAGGACCCTTCTTCGCGACGCCTTTCTTATTTTTTGGTGCGGGGCGTTTGACACCTCGAGCTTCGGATGTTGTGGTATCTTCCGTGCTGGGTACCGGGACCGACTCTTCACGTTGTGATGTCGACGAAACCATGCTTGTTTCTTTCTTGACCTGAGCGACAGGTATGAATGCTGGGATGCTATCTCGTATCGAGGGGTTTGCTTCGGACTTGATCGGTGTCGCTGAGAGGTGTCGCTCTTTTGGCGAGGATGACTGTTGATCTGTCCGTGCTTGTGACGCGCTCGCAATAGTAGAGCCTGGATCAGCACTGTTGCTGGTCACCGATGGGATGTGTGACGGGGTCGGCTGCGCTTGGCTAAGTGGTGAGTGGCTTGTCGTCGCAATAGACGTCACTGCAGGTGCGACGGAAGCGCTTGTACCACTCAATAGACGTTGATCTTGCTGCAATGCAGATGTTTCATGACTGCTTTGTTGATTCTGCTGTGCCAATATCCCGGCCGGACGTTGCTGCGATAATGTAGACGATGTGTCATTCTGAAGTGGAGCTAATTTGAAACTCGGATCTGGATTTTCGATGATCGATGCGCGGCGTGCTTGTTCCGGTGACCGACTTGACATGTGATATTGATGAAGTGTTGGAGACGACATCTTCCGCAACATTGTCTCAGGCGAGCGCATCTCGTAAGATTGAGAACCTGTTGATGATTTGCGAACAAGCTCGTCGGCCCGTGGGAGCCCAGCGCTGTTGACTCCTTCGCCGTATGCGCTCATCCTACGACTATCGGATGTCGCAAAGTTGTGTTGGCCTGGCGGCGATATGCTAGTTCTTCGCTGGTGGGTCTGATATGACTGTGACGGAGTCGCTGTCGTGGAAGAGAGGGACCCTGTTACATGAGTAATTTCGTAAGGATATGATGGACCAGAGTGGTATTGTCCTTGCTCTTTCGACCCATTTGCAGCGGTGTACGGATTGTTCGGTATCTGAAGAGGCGGTATAGAGTCTTTGCGCCTGGTCTGCTGTTCCTGATCGTCCGCCGAAGGGTTGAGCAAATCCGAAAGGCTTGTCATTATCGCGCGTTTGTCTTTGGAGAATGTCAAATTCAGAACCGAAGTTCCATGTTGCTAATGCCTGACCGCTGACTTCATGCGACAACGGACTAGGATAGATTGCGACGGCAGAAGAGGAGGAAGGAAAAATGACGCCAACGCAGCAAGGAGGAGTCAGCGCGCGTCCAACAAGGTTAGGATTAGAGTATGCTTCTATTCCATTTTCGGTCTAGCGGATAGCGGGGCCGAACGAGGATCGACCGAAATTTTTGGACAGGTGAAGATCATACAGGGACTTTTCACATGGGCTCAGAAACATTGCGGAATGCTTGTATCCACTATAATAGTCTTTGTATCTCCCACAGCGCTGCCCATGATCCCTTCGGCAATACTCCCCATTATGAGACTGTCTTGCGAGATCCCGCGAACAACTCGAATGCTTTTGTAAGCTGTTGTAAGCCCCCCAGAGAGATTCTCCAGCCCGTCGAATCGGTGTGAAGTTCGAGGTGAGGATGCGATTTGATCTGATCGTTGCCATGGATGGGTCCTGCACGTGCGATCACCCATGTGATCCTTGGCCACGTGGACGCCATGCGCCCACAAAGTCGATATTCGCCAAACGCCTTGCCTCATAAAGTCATGTGAAGTGAGGTAGAGTGCCCTCACATTCAGTCGCTTCAGCCATCCACATCCATCTTCTCCACACCCTTTCCCCTGACCAACCTCGCCTTCCTCTTCGCCTTCATCTGGCTTCTGAGTCTCTGCTCCTCCAGCTCTTCCCTCTCCAATTCCTCTTCCTCCTTTTCCAGATCCATCTCCTCGGTCTCCTCCAAGTCCGACAGCTCGTCCAGCTTGTCCTCCTCTGCCAGCATCTTCTGCGCCGCATCCCTCTCACTGGGTGGGAGCAAGTGCTGGTTCTCCGCCACAAGCTTGCGATCGGCCTCGAGCTGCCTCTCCCTGTTGCCCTTCATCCTGTTCCTGTAGAAAGCCCTTTCCCTCTTGGCTCTGATCTCTGACACACGTTGCATAGCCTTGAGCGTCGTGGCCACCAAATCACGGTTGTATCGGACAGGTACGTTGCGGCGAGCAGCGAATGTAAGGGTGGAGTCGACGGTCATTTCTTTGCCGTGTGCAGCGCGGAAGGCCTTGGTCCATGCTAGTTTTCGGGGATTACGCTTCATCTTGAACTGGTTTTGGTTAGTATGACTCGTGAAAGAGGATTATATGTCTTCTCATACGTTCTTGTGACATTTCGATTTGCAAAATCGGAAAACCCGTGCATCGTTGCGGACGAATGTAATACCCTTGGAGGGGTAGCAGGGCGCCGAGCAAAAGTAGCAAGTCTCGATCCTGCGATGTGTCAGAAATTTGTTCTACTGTGAGCACTTGATCTTTGTACCTCATATCTGCGGCTTTGCACTATTATCGATATGTACTTGAGTAATAGAGTGAGAGGCCGGAGGAGGCGGTGGTACTGCAGCGGACAAAATTTCGGCCGGCGAACGGACCGACTTCTCCGCGCATCTTTTTCCTGAGAGACCGCAGCCTTCCATGACGATCGACATTTGAGAACGAAGCACTTCGACATAACACTCAAGAGTACCAAGTCTCGTCCCAAGTCAATATGGCTATATCAATAATAGCAGCCGGTGTCGGCGCCGCAGCAGCCGCTTTCTTCGTATGTTACAACCAGTGCTATAACCTGTGTCTTGACAATTTGCTAACACCATGCCTCCAGGGTCGTGCCGGTCTCGTAGCATGGAGAAGATATAGAGCTGGAGCAGCCGGTGCTCTCGGAAGAGCGTTCTACAAAGGCGGGTTCGAGCAGAAGATGTCAAGACGAGAAGCGGCTTTGATTCTGGAGATGTCGTACGTTCCCATCTCGCAAACCAGAACGGAGGACTGCAGACTAATCATAGTATCAGGGAACGAAGCCTTACGAAAGAGGCGATCCGCAAGAAGCATCGACAAATGATGCTTCTCAACCATCCCGATCGAGGTGGAAGCCCATACCTGGCAACGAAGATCAACGAAGCAAAGGAATACCTCGAGAAGAATCCATAAACACTACATTGTGAGGGCATACTGTACATCTCGACTCTATATCTGGGCTTAGCGTGGCGTTCTGCGGGCATCTAGCGTCAGCGAAACATCAAAATGTATCATATCTTATCCATCCAGCTTCGCTCCCAACCTCTCATTCGCCTTCTCCCCCTTCTCACACATCGTCTCAATAATCTTTTTGAACTCCTTCCTCTTCTCAATCGGAATCACATGTCCCACCCCTTCAAACCAGAACTTACTCAACCCGCTCCCTTCCCCTCCCAACTCCTCCACCAACATCTCTCCATGCCACACCCCCAACATCTTATCCTCCGTTCCATGCACCACCGCGATCCTCTCCCTCCCCACCTTCTCCGCCAACTCCCCCAACTGCTCAGGGGACTTATGATGCCACCCCGCCGCCACAGCCTGACAAATGAACCCCGTCCTCGTGAACCTCTCGGTATCACTCCTCTTCTTAACCTCCCCAGCTGCGAACCTGTCCCCATTCGTCGGGAACTTCTGCACCACCGCTTCCGTCTCATCCTCCCTCTCCAACCACTCCTTGGTGTACATATTCCCCTGCGTCTGCGCGATCTGCGCATCGATACTCTTCGGCACAAACAGATTCACTCGATTTCGCAGATTCTCCAGCCAGCCGACTTTATTCACGATGCGCGGGGCCGTGCTGACGAGACTGAGGGAGCAGACGAGGTCGGGCGCCAGGAGAGCAAGTTCTTGCGCGATCATGCCGCCCATGCTGATGCCGATGATGTGTAGGGAGCGCGGGGTGGTCCAGCCGATGTGGTGCAGGATCTCGTAGATGTCGAGCGCCATTTCCGAGGTGGAGTAGCGCATGAACGGCTTGGAGGAGAGACCCATGCCACGGTTGTCGATGAGGAGGGAGGAGTACACGGAGGACTCGGTGTGGGCGAAGTCTCGGGTTTGTCGCTGCCATGCTTCTTTCAGGGAGGCGAGGCCCATGATCCACTGGGTCTGTTAGGAGGGATATACTGCCGTCGTTGTTTAACGTGCAAGATAAGTTGAGTGGAAAAGAAAGTAGATGGCCGAGAGAAGAACAGGAGTGATGACATGGGAATCAAGCATAGATGATTTAGAAGAAAAAACCAACATACCACAAGATGCCGTGGTCCCTCACCGTGGACCTCCCATGATATCTCGAGTGGTCCGCCGCGCCCCTCAGCGACTGATGAGACGCCTTTCTTGCTTGGTTTGAGATCCCACGTGATATGCGGATACTCCGGGTGAGCCTTGAGCTCTTCGGCTGTCAGAGGCCTGGCTGTGTCAACATGCATAATGATTATGGGAACATCAGAGGATCAGAAGATGACATCTTCAAAGAGCTTGAAAGAGGCGTGATGCACAACTTCCACGAAGGCGTATCAGTAGTGGTATAACTCACATCCTTAAGCGGCGCCCGCAATAAATCGCACGTATCTGGTAGAAGTCGACCGGACAAGTAATTTAATATCCTGTTACCCCGTTCTGTGGCACCAGATGTGTTGACGTAGAAGATCTTAACCGATGGCACTGAGGATTAGAAAGTGAATATTGAAGTCAAAGACAGAACGTTGGATATCAAAACGTCCACGTGACGAAAGCATACCTCCAGGTCTGTGATTGTATGATAGGAAGCAATAATAAGATGATGAATATTTTAATGGTCAGTATAAGCGATATCATTGTCACGAATACTAGGTGAGGAAGAAGCGCTGATATTGTGGTTTAAGGTCTTGTAATTGCACACATACTTGGTGAATCTGGCTATGCTACACTGAAAAGTAGTCCGGAAGGCGTCAAGATGTACTTCAAGTCAATGACACATCCTTCGCCCTCTACTAATCTGCTGCAACTCTTCACATCAAGTATTACCGTGTGCAAAAAAGGCCTACTTAAAGTGTCCGGTCTGGATGCTCCTTCATGGTCGTAAAGATCATTCTGGGGTTGTTCCATTGTCCCATCTGAGATTCAAGTCCATCGAGTATCGTCCATACCAGTCGTGTGAAAAGTCTTTGGTCGAAGATTTGAAAGGTTGAAGAAAAGTAGGCAATCATGCAGTCCTCGCGCTTTCGCCCTCTGCTGACACCGTCTTCCCTCCAATAGGCACTTCATCATTCCAGGTGAATGCCGTTCCGTTTCGTTCGACACCAGAAATGACGACGCAAGAAAAGCGTCGCCGAGAAAAGTAACTGTTGTTGGGTTTTGTGTTTGAGTTGAGAGTGTTTGGTCATAACCATGTTCGTGATATTTGAATCGAGAGAGAAAAGAGATATTCAGCACGCCACCCGTGTCAATCCAGGATTTCGAGACATCGCCAGCGTCAGCACTTGACTTGATCGGCGGTCGAAACTGGTGCCCAGTGTCGTTCTGAGTCGTGGTAGTTTCCAAAGGGGTATCATCATTCCATTCCAGTATTTTCGGGCCTGCCGCCTGTAGCCCAGAAACGTGAACCAAAAAAGCAAAAGAGGTAGTGGTGTCCCAAAGCTGGGGACTCCTGCTGGAAGTGTGATGTGGGAGATGTATTACATGGATCCCAAGCTCAAGAGAGCACGAGCAGCTTCGCGCTCGGGGTCCACATCCATGGCGTCAGCCGAGTGTTTCTTGTTATTAAAAGTATTCAGAGAAGAGTATCGACGAGAAGTAAAGTTGTCGTTGGGCGCAGAAGAAGCGATGCGCGGACGAGAAGTCTTTGAGATGCCGCTAGTGGAGGAGAAGCGACGCTTGTAAACAGGACCGGGTATGCACAGAAGATTGTAGTTCCGTCTTACGCCCCCGGCGGCTGCGGCAGGTTTCGAGTCACGAGCACGAAGGGCCTCGGCTCCGATGGCAGCCCAGTCCTCTTCGTCAGTCTCGTCACCCTCACTGTCAGACATGGAATCGGAATCGGAGCCGTCGAGAGACATGTTGTCCACCTCGTGGTCACTCATGGACATGTCTTCGAGACCTTCATCTAGGGACGGCATGTCGGATCCAGTGTAGCTCTGACCAAGCATCTTGGAGGACACTAGGAGCTTCTTGTTGACGGGATAGGTGGAGGAGTAAGACGCGGCGTTGCTACTGACATCCGATGCAGCTGGAGAAAGGCGACTGCGGCTGAAGGTGTTCATGGAGCGAGAAGATGGTTTCTCCCCCTTGGCATGCGCCAACCAGCGACCCCAGCCGACCTTGACGAACATGATGTCCCCGTTGTCACCACCACCCGCGCGATTCTCCAATGCAGCCCCGACCATGCGTCTTGCCTTGTTGGGGTCCAACTTGGAGAAGCCGGGAACATCATTGTTGAGACAGCCGATGATATGACGGATAGCAACGTCGCCATGCCCGAGGAGGATCTTGGGGAGATACTTCTTGGCCAGAAGATTGGACGTGATGACATCGGCTTTCTGCAGATCGGACAGAGCCTCCTTGCTCAGGGGAACAGGGGGCAGATTGGGCTGATCCTGGGCTCTGGCGTGCTCAAGGGCCTCTTGCAGGTCGACATCATGGTCCAGAGGACGGTGAGGAGGAGATGCGAGACCAGCGCGGACAGCATGAGCCGGTAGGTTGGGAGAGATGGAGTTGGGAGGAGTCGGAAGCAATCCGCCAGGATGGGTGACCGCAGCAGCAGTGAAGCGCGCAGGAACCGATTTGGCGTCGCTACCGACCATGTCGATATGGTTGGACTTGTTCGCGAAAGCCATAGTAATGGCTGAAGTCGCAGGAGGTGCCATATTCGACGAGAAATAGGCAGATGGCTTCTCTGTGAAGTTGAGTCAGACTAAGCTCCACAACGCGTAATTCAGCGCAGCAGTCAGGTAAGCAGCAGCAGCGAGTCGGAGCGAGTCAAACAACCCATAAATCAAGTTAAGGAGATGATGCGACTCACTTCGACAAGCGAAGAAGCCTGAGTCGACCTATTTAGCGATGATTATCGCGAGTGAGGTGAGTGTTTGTCCGGTCGTGGAAGCGGACGGAAGATGGAATGCTCGAACGAAACGACGACTACAGGGATGACCTGGTAGTCGATGGAAGACGATCTGAACGCGGTGTATGAAAGAAAGATGAAGCCGAGAGGAAAGAAGACGAAATGAAACGATTATCTTGGTTCCGGGAAGTGTTCTTGGTTGATGGTAGTTGGTGTGTTCACGGAGAGAGTGTTTCGCGACGATGAGCAAGCACGGCATGTGTTCACTGAGCCACGAGAGACGGCATGACCCATGATTGGCCTGTCTGAGCTGTCCAAGGTTCGTGGGGGCAATCGGTCGATCAGCGCAGCTTCCCGGATCAACGGTTCCCTTTTGGTTCCTTCTGGGTTTCCTTGTCCTTTCGCCTGCGCACGTTGACGCTTCCACTGGCTGGTCTTTGATCATGCACTCCTGCTGCCAACTTTGACAACCCCATGACGACCGAATAACGCACCCACAATGGCTTCCAATATTCGTACTTGGCATGGAGCAAACGACCTCATACTCGGCCTTTGTCATTCATGTTGGACCGTAGGATCCCGTGTCCAGCCGGATCCTTTGTCCCGATATCGCACGAGCGTGGAGAAGGTGTCGTTATCTCTCCTCGTCTTGTCCCGTCTTCTCAGCTCGGCTGGTTGAGCCCCCACCCTCTCGCTAGCTACAAAGGACCCCGAGGGTCTGAGCTATCGCGAGCTACTGCACCCTCGCATACTCAACACCCTACGCTCAAAAGACCCCTCAAGATGTACCTCACATACTTTGAACACGGACCCCGCGCTGTGGACCTGTCCGCATGATCTACGGAGCTTGCAGATGATACCCCGACAATCGCTTGATAAGCTTTGGCGCACCCAAATACAGAACATGTTCAAACTCTATCAGCTTAGTCAGTTTGCGAGGAGCTGGACGGTCTTGGTGGTAAGTGAGCAAGCAGTATGGCGGCGATATGCAGGTGTCAAGATCACTGCGACCTCGTTGCATGCCATCTTCGATGCATCGCCGGTGCACGGCAGTCAAAGGGCTGGCAGGTAGGTACCCGGCCGCGACATCCTCCAGATCTCTCCGCGGGATCTGCGAGATCCAATCATGACGACATGATTGTTTCGGCCAGACATTCTCTGTAGATGCTTGTAAGATGGCCATAATTACCATTCGTGGTACAGACCAGAAGAACAACTTTGGAGAACCCACACCGTAGAACATAAGCTAACAGACACAAATGCTCATGCTGCGGCCCTCGTTGCTTCCTCACAGACCCCTCCTCAGTCTCGGTATAGCGGCAGCAGCAACTTCGACCTATCTGCTATCCACCAGCATTTCTACGGCCAGCAAGTCGCAAACTGGCACGATGTCAACATCAGAATACACGCCGACTGCGTACACCCCGCGGCACTCCTCCTGGCCATACAATCCTTCCGACTTCACCAGACAAGACTCCTCGAACGATTCACAATTCTATGCACCACCACGATTCGTGACACATATTGACGATGCTGCTATTGACTCGCTCCGGCGATACTACGACTCAGCTTTACCCTCTCGCGGACGCATACTCGACTTCTGCTCATCGTGGGTGTCGCACTACCCTGCTCGAATAGAAAAAGCAGTTGATTCTGGAGAGCTTAAAGTGGTTGGCATGGGCATGAACAAGGCGGAATTGGAAAAGAACACTTTCTTGAATGCAGGACGGATAATACAGGATCTCAATGACAATCCTGCCATACCCGATGAGGCAGTCGGTGACGAAAAGCTTGACGCTTCCACCTGTGTCGTGAGCATTGACTACTTGACCAAGCCGGTCGATGTGCTCAAGTCACTACGAGAAAAGACAAAGCCAGCTGGATCGGTACATCTAATCATATCGAATCGATGCTTCCCGACCAAAGCAGTCAGCCGATGGTTGAGGGTGACTGAGGACGAGAGACTGCACATGGTCGGCGACTTTCTCCACTTTGCAGGCTGGACAGACATAGAAATACTGGACCTCAAGGAAGGCGAGGGCCAAGGCGGTGAAGCTGGTCAAGATCAAGGTGCACAGCGCGGGCTGAAAGATTTGATGCGCATGATGGGCATGGGCGCTTCCGATCCACTCTGGTGCGTAAGAGGGAAGAATGGCAGCAGCTGATATGAGCGAGACTGTTGAAGCGAAATTGATGAAGCTGCATCTGCATAAGACCGAGGCAAGGCGACTAAAGTCCAGACATGTCTGTTTGCCCTCGAAATGGAAGCTGTTGGATGGTCATGCAGATATGCAATAGTGCTGATCGCTGACTCGCATTCCATGAATAATATATTGCATGCAACTCCTCTTGGCCAAGCCAATAAATGATCCTCACCGAAAATGGTAAAGGTCAGCTGGAATTAGGACCAGGAACGGAGACAATGGCAATCCGAAGATGCAGAAATAGAGAAGATCCACGGCCGCTGATTCTCCAGCAATCACAGAAGGGTTTTGCCGAGCGGGAAACAATGGAAAGTGTGAGCACAGAGCACTGGGACCACTTCTTCAGGCCGCTTTGACTGGATCAATTTCTTCCATCTTACAGTCCCCGCTGACTTTATGCTTTATACGAGGTTTGTTAGTGGCCATGCACGTAAGATCACTGCCCAAAAGCCCCATGAAGACGACAATCTTCAAAGACCGTGCAGAATTGTGGCTTGTTGAGCATCAACACAGACCGTAGGTCGTACTATATATTACTTTGATGTCCAGGTAGGTCTTACGATGCTCACACCGTTCCCTCGACTCTCAGAAAGACCGTCAAGATGCGTTCCGCCGTCCTCGCTCCGCTGCTGGCCACCGCCGCCCTCGCTCTGCCCGCTCCGCAAACAACCTACCCCTCCGCATGCCCAGACACATTTGCCGTTTCTCTAGGACCTTCTCAAACCGACGGCCGGGAAGCATTCTTCTGGCTCGATAACACAGATTGGATCCGGGCCATCTCCTCCCTCGATATCGACACCCCAGAACGCGCCACGTTCCGCATCACCAACAACCTCCTCTACCCAGCAAACAACCCCGACATCTACGCCCAAGTCCCCGAAGACGGCGGCGTGATTGAATTCCACCCCTCCTCCGATCCAAATGGCAACCCCATCACCGCCACCGTGACCCAAGACAGTACAGGAAAATGCCACGTTTCCTTCACAAGCGGCAGCAACACCTACATATCCATGCAAAACTACAAAGGCTGGATGCACCTGACCTCTGACCCCGCGTACTCCTCACGACAATGGGGCGCCGGACCCTTTGAACTCCTCCCCTTCCCCTCCGCCCCGGCCCTGGCAGTCCGCCAGACCCGACCCCTCGACACTTCCCTCTGCCCTCTCTCCTCCTTCGCCATCTCCACCGGCCCTTCCGTCACAGACAACCGCACAGGCTACCCCTGGCTCGACCTCGCCAACTCGATCCGCGCCAACACCGGCCTCGACATCTCCACCCCCGAACGCAGCGCCTTCGCCCTCGTCAACGGGAACCTCCACCCCGCCGTCGTCAACACGAGCTACATCGGCTTCGTGCCCGCCGACGGGGGCACAATCCGGTTCGCCGCCCCTGACGCACAGGGTGGTAAAGCGGGGTACCTTCCCATTTCCGCTGCCGTGGAGCGCGTAGAGGCGAAGGAAGGTGGAGGCGTGAAGTGCTTCGTGTCCATGCGCGCGGGAGCCGAGGGGCAGTACAAGTTCTGGAGCATGCAGAATTACAAGGGGTATATGCACCTCACTGATGATCCGGCGTATTCGAGCAGGTATTGGGGCGAGGGACCGTGGGAGATGTTGCCTTTTGCGGCGCCGTGGGAGGTGCCGGCTGGTTTGCCTGAGCAATGAGAGGGGAAAGATAGAGGAGGGAGGGAGGAGGATGGAGAGAGCAAGGTATACGTGATCATGACACAATTGAAAGCTAAGAAAAGTATCGGCAGATAGTATCTAATGTGGAATCAAAGATTGACCAATCCAAGCTGCCATTGCGGTCGTCTACTTCCGTCGCCAGACCTTGATGGGGATGGAGCCAGGCGAGCAAGTCGTCGTTTCTATCCTGCCGGGGTCGAAGCCCGGGCACGGCAAGGCAAAGTCGTACCGGTGGAAGAGCGTCGCCACCATGACCGTCTGTTCGAGATAGCTGATGTTGCGGCCGATACATCCTCTCGCACCGGTGCTGAAGGGGATGAAGTACTTCTGCAACTCTTTGCCGGCCTCGCCGAGCCACCTCTCTGGTCTGTACTCCTCTGCATTTTCGTAGAGCGACTCCTGGCGATGCATGACGTATGCCGATATACCGACGCTCGTGTTGCCGGGTACCCACTCGCCGGCGATATACATGCCCTCAGGCGGGGTGAGACGGGGGAGGTTGAAAGTGATGGGCGGGAGGAGGCGGAGAGATTCGTCGATGCAGGCTCGGAGGTAGGGCAGGTTCTTCACGGTGGCATAGCGTGCGACTACAGTGTCATCTCCGAGCGCTTCGTCGAGCTCTTCCCTTAGCTTGGTCAGGCAGCGAGGGTTGTTGACGAGAAGACACATGATGTTGCTTAGTGCTATCCCTGTGGTATCGGAGCCGGCGTTCATCATTATTGAGATTTCGGCGACAATCTCTCCGAATTCGAGGTTGTGAGGGCGACCCATTCGATCCTCCATGAGTGCAGTGAAGAAGTCGTCGCCTTTCTCGCCCGCCTGGTACCGCTTGAGTCGACTCGTGGCGCGACGGAGAACTATTCCATCCCAATTTGCAGCGAGCTCGAAGTTCTTCCGGTACGTTGGAGAGATGATTCTACAAAAAGACGCGAACAATGTGTACCAGTCATAAACCCAGACCAAGTATGTGGTGGCCGAGAGGTTTCCAAAGAGGCTTTCCCTGTACGAGACCTTTTTCGTTGTTCCATCAACGCCTTCTGAAATGATCATATCATCACCTCGGTCAAGGAAGCCGACGTCTTCGCTGAGACCGATATTGGCAATAGCTGCGATTGTAAAGTAGTTCATCCAGTCCCGGTGATCAATTGTACCATGCTGCGCCTCAAATACGTTGCCCGGTACTACTGGCGCAGTACAAGCTTGATCGTAGGCTTTGATCAATCTGCTTGTCATATCGGTGACCTTGTACTCCCATTCTTCAAGATGTCGAATCGCAAAAGCACTTGACAGGACCTTTCGTTTGCGGGCATGCTCGGCCTTATCCACAACATCAGCCAAGTGTCGATGAGAGCCTGCCAACTCGGTGTAGAACTGGTCTTTGATGCATGGTGTGCTGTGTCCATAAATGTCTTTGATGGCTGCTGGGGCACTAAAGGACAGAAAGTTGGGTCCAAGACGAATCACAGGATTATCCTTGTGCCGTAGAAGAAGACTGTGGTGCCGATCACCTTTCTGCGCTTCGTAGACCAAGGCAAGATTGGTGAAACCAGACAATGGATGCAGTGTAGGGTATTTTCTCAGGCCTTTCAGGTCAACGATCCATGATATGATAGGACAAATGAACACATAAATGAAGGCGCAGATCGTGGAAGCTGTGAATAAAAGGAAACCAAACATCGTTGCAATATACTTAATCGACTCGGAGAGGTCCTACCGTCATAGTTATTTATACTTACCCATGCCTCCTACAGATTAGATTGCAGCTGTCGGTCAAGCTGCGAGAAGTGAGGACAGAAAGTCGGAAGCACCTTGATGGTGGAGGGATCGTCCCATTGCTTCTTGTGGCTAGCTCCGGCGACAACTTCCCCACTTTGATCGTAGCAGGATTTGGATACGCCCTTAAAGAGGTAGTCGCTCGCCGAACTCTTTCCTACTCACCCTCCTGGGCTCATTCGTCCCGTCCAATCTCTAGACCCATTCAGCAAAATTCCGCCGAGCTTGGTCGTAGCATGAGAAGCAGAGTCCTATCCGGCCATCAGAGCTGATGCCCGGTGGCAGGCATTCAAGTCGGCCCTGCCGCCTGTGCAGATATGTTCGCTCAGTCTAGGTCAAAATGTCTACTGACCCATTGGTACAGATCGGCATCTCAAGTGTAACACGACTTGTACGCGGTGTACACGAAAAATGTTGATAGCAATAAGGTGACTATGATACGACCCCGTGTCGCCGTTGCGCACGTAATGGCACGGCATGCGTCCGCATTGGCACTTCGCCCGCCTTACGAATGCGAAGCGGGAAGAACGACGGAGGACGATTTCCATCGGACCAAACATGGGTGAGCACACCAGGTAAGGATGGCATGCTGATCCTAGAGCCGATTGACCAAGACCCAGAACGAGTGACATTCGTGCCTAGTAGAGAGGGGCGACGTTGCTCAGGAGGCGGGAATGAACGCTTCCCCGAAGAGACTATACATCATCATGGCGCTACAGTATCAAGCTCCATATCGGAAGTGGCTGGACCTTACGAAGATCCTCGGCGAGTTTTGTCGACGTGCAGCGAGGTCAATTTCACCACACATGATATCGAGCCGGTGGCCGATACTGGCCCTGACCTCGAAACCTTTGATGAACCCGAGATACGAATCTCAGAACGCAACAAGGCGGGGCTGTATCGGTATTTCGTCCACACCTTTGGTCCTCGATTCGACTTGTGCAACCCAGACCGTACTTTCGCTCGGACAGTACCCATGAGAGCAAGGAGGTCAAAGACCCTTGAGAACGCTCTCCTGACCCTCTCGCTTCGACATCTTCTACAGACGCAAGTTCTCGATAGCGGAGGGTCCATGCAGTGGAGAAATTACACCTTCACAGGGCTGGGGCGTGACGCTGCGGTACACTTCCATAACGCTTGCATCCGCGATCTGCTAGCCCCTAGCACTACCGCAGACGGAGTCCAGGACGAAGCTCTGCTCGCAGCTGCTGTCATATTACGCTCTGACGAAGAGATCGATGCACCACTGCAGGCAGACCACGCAGTTGACAGCGAGATCTTTCTGCAAGTCACCAATGTCTTCATGGAGAACCAGATACCTCCAGATGCAGATGTTCTCAATCCTTATCAGACTGGGCTGAACGTTGACACCACTCAGCGACTCCGCGAATCTTGCTTCTGGGTTGCATTCCGCCAAGATCTTCACGGTACTTACATGTTTCAGCGTCCCATCAACTTCTCTCTGACCCCTTTTGGGTCGTTTCGAGATTTACAGCCAGCTCCCGATCCCTTATGGGCATACCGAGAGATAGTACTTGCAGCCGACGTCGCCGAGTGCTGCTACGGAAGCAGAGACCAGCCCCATGGCCGCTGGAACGACAGGGATCTCTGGCAGCACCTCGGCCAGCGATGCAACGACCTCGAGCAAGCCCTGCCACAAGATTGCCGACCATTCTTCGCAGAGCCAGCCGATCTGACTAACGGCAAACCCTTCCCAGATCTCTGGTATCACGATACCTGGCACGTCACCGGCGCCGCATACCTCTTACTCGCAAAGATCTTGTTGACACTGCACGACCCGGACCTCATCCGTCCGGGCCCCGGCCACCTTGCCAGACTTGAGCTGATGGACGCCAGGCTGACGGACCTGACCATGACGCTGTGTGGAGTCGCTCTAAACAACGAACACGCTAGTCCCACCTTCAATAATGCTTGTTCGGCTATCGTGCTGTGTGGCGAGCATGTGAGGGATCGTCGGCAGCAGAAGGCGTTGCTGGAGTTTCTGGCAAAAGTGGAGCGCATCACTGCATGGCCGACGCAGAAGACGGCGAAGCATCTGCGGGAGGTATGGCATTTCGGGTGAGCGCCAGATGGGACAAATAGACGCAGACCTAGTAGCACGGACCGTTCATAATATAATGTCTTGTATGAGATGCTTTTCTGTTTGCGTCTAATTCGCGCCTGTCGGGGATCGTGGTATATCATGACTTACTCCTCCCCATCATGTAACTCTATGTGCTACCCCTTACTGCCTCAACCTTGACTGTTGGAGAGGCCAGCGGTCTCTTCGCCATTTCTGCCGCAATGCTCGCTCTCTTGATCGCCATGTACTCTCCCAGAGGAAGATGTTCGCTCAGCGTACGATTCACCTCCTCCGTGTCCATCTGCTTATCCCTGAAAGCCTGCTCCATCTTCATCTTTGTGGCACTGTTCAGCAGCAATGAATCCTTGACTGTCGTTGAGCCGTCCGCTTCGTCATCGCTATGCCAGGAAGAAGCGGTATTCTAGAACGTCTCTTCCTCGGCCACCTCGCCTGCTCCATCCTCTTCCGCGGGTATCTCAAAGCCCTCCTCTGTGCTGTACAGGATACTCTGGATCTGCTTGAGCAAGCCGCCGTCCTCGTTCTCCAGCTCTGGATCCGCCTCGAATGCTCCTTGTACCAAGAGCTCGATGTCACGTAGCTTGCTGAAGTAGAAGTCGCGTTCGCGCTCAAGACCCTGAACAGTCTCCGTCATCGCGTTGTTCTCCGCTTGTAGCTTTGCCACTGCTGCCGCCGAGGCACCTCCTCCAACTCCTGCAGCCGCTGCAGGTCGGGCAGCGCGTGTTGCAGTGGTGCCGGCACCAGTGGGTCGCTTCGTAGTGGACGCACGCATGCTCGGGGCGCCACCCGCCGCTGGGGCTCCTGACCCCTTGCGGCGGGCGAGCGGATCGTAGTCGCCTCCAGGGAAGTACTGATCCCAGAATCGCTTGGTCCATTGAAGGAACTCAAGATTGTCCTGCATCTTGCATTTGATCAATGATTCGACTGGTATCGTGCGCTCAATCTGATGCTTCCGAAACGTGCCTAACATCGTGAGTGTCCGGATGCCTACTCTTGAGATAAAGGGCGCCTACTGGACAGGATCTTGAAGTTCTCAAGATATTGCCATTCGCTGTTGACATTGAATTTGACCCTTGACATTGGGAGATCCACTGCGCTTCATCAGTCTCTGATAGGTGCATTGTTGCTGGTCGCCATACAAAAGATACTGTCATAGATCTGGCAGTAAGGTGCGCTTGACGTTGTCAGCTGTGATCGCATCACTAATGATAAAGGACTACTGACCCTGTGCCGAACTGCTCGACCTTGGTAAGGTTTAGCTGCAGCAGGCTATTTGCCCATTGGAGCAATTCCTGTCTAATAGAAGGATAGAGTTAGCATCCTAGTACCATCCAGCTGCTGCGAGTTCTAAGCCTACCTTGACTCCCCCATGTTACAGAGTGTTTACGATGAATCCTTAGTCAATCTGGGGTTTGAAGTGACAAAAGGAATGGCCTGTTGTTTGCTGTATGATGGAAAGCGCAAGAAGTCGCGATGTGACTTTGGGGCTTAGGAATTGTAGATAGATGTTTTCGTTTGTTGACTTGCGGACCTGAAGCCCCGCCATTTTTCAGCCGCATCAAAAGCTCATAATCACGTGCGAATCGTCTCAACCTTTCACTAGCACATTCAGCTTCTACCCACATATGCTGCTCCCCCCGACACCAGAACACGCGATAAATGGGTACTTGAAAACGCTCTTCTCGTGTTAGGCTCATCGCTGGTCGGAAAGGCACGGTCGAGCCTTCGATAGCTGAGCTCCAAAATCGGGTCATCCGAGCTCTTCTTGCGTCACCATCGTTTTGACTTCAAATATGGATCCCTTGCTCATCTGCCGGACTGACGTACACATGTGAATACACTCGAGTTATATTCTGGATGGTTAGTAGGAGTGTTCCAGCTTTGATTTCTCGCTCTCAAATATTATACGTACACTCGGCCTGTGTAGTACGATAGATATTTCAGGATGCCACCAGCCTTTAACAAAGAAGCCTTCGAGCAGGACCTGAAGGATGTTCACTTGCTCTACGATTACGATGCTCAGGACGAAGACGGAAATCCGCAAAAGTGGCGTTATGAAGCGTGGTTCTTCTCCTCAGACCGTACGTGTTTCCTTGCACCTTACCAGTCAGATAGCAGTGGCAGCCTATCAGAATCTTTGACGTACTGCTGCTTCGACTGTAGATCTTCCCAAAGGCAATACACATACTCATGACCAGCAGGTATAGTCTATGCCATCCACGGCGGCCCTATGGCAGGGCGCAAGAACTACCAGACCGCCACGTACCAATGCATAAGGCCCGGCGCACTCTGGCAAGTCAACTGGCTTGAAGAAACCGGGACGATCTGCAGTATGGTCTATGACATCGAAATGGGCAAAGTGACCACCTTGCTGGGCTTCTCCAAGGGTCACTGGGAGCATCCTGACGAGGCTCATGGGGATAAGCGCAACCCGGTCGATCTACGAAGGTGGCGGAGTCTGAAGAAACAGGGTGATCAGGGAGAGAGGATCATGCTTAGTGAGCAAGGGACTGTGGTGGAAAAGTTCAAGGGCAAGGGAGAGCTAGGTGATATGCAGGAAGAGTGGGAGACGATGTAGACCTTGGTCGGCGTGGGTGGTCAAGTGCCTCTTATGACGGATACAATAGCGAGGCACATCAAGAAGGTTCGGCGACTTCTCGGAGTTCGATTTCCTAGAAGTATGATAAATCTGCCCTGGGGCTGCTGGGATACAAGTACGAAGCCTAGGACATGAACGCATTCTGTAAGCTTATTCGGAAAACCAAGCCTTCTTTGGACGCCTCGTGCACACCGTCTTGTCCTGACCAAGGATTCTATTTCAGCGTTTACAGAGTTCCAGACATACACGCAGGCACGATAGTCATGAGCAAAAGCAATACCACCACAATTGAAATTCTCTCGTGTGCCTGATTCTCTGGCCATCGTGCCAAACCCTCAGATCTTCCTTGTTTCGATCTCCGCTTAGAAAGTGCAAGTAGGTGGCATGTCAGGCCTCTTGTCGCGGATATCGGAACGGGTACCAGCAGGAACATTGCCAGGACTGAGCCTGAAAAAGAGTCTCCGTCGACGATGAATGAAGGAGCGACGGAAAGGAGTCTGGTATTTGGTGGCCTGTTGGCCTTGTCCGAGCAGTCGGCGTGGAGGCAATAGCACTTCTGAGCGGCGCCGTAGAGAGTGTAGGTAGCAACGGCAGCGCAAGTAGCCTCGCAATATGGCTCGATGATGGCGCAGATGGCGCAGATGAAGCTTCTATCGGTGCAAGCGGCGATAGCAGCGACCCATGTAGCAATGGCGGTGTCCTGGCAGGCAACACAGGCCGCTTCAGCAGCGAAGCAGGGCAGCTTATGGCAGTCGGGCACCCACGAGGCGCCCTTGGCTTTAATCAGACGGCCTTGTTGGTTAGCCTAGTTCTTGACACCTTGCTTGGATGCGTTGGGATTGCAAGTGTTCAAGCAGACTTCTGCATTGACGGCTGGTGGTACAGCACGCTTCTCGGGCATGGCGAGGGAGGCAGATACCAGTCCAAGGGCCGGGATAAGCAGTGCGATTGTGGAAGTGAGGGAGTCCATCTTGACGAGGTGATGAGTGACTGTCAGAGATGGAAGACGAGAGGGAATAGTTACAAGAGACGAGCAATGTACAGGCAAGAAGGAGTCTTTGTATACTGGCTTTGGATCACTTACGGACTTGCGGCGCCGTTGATACCGATCAGTCGCTCTCGTTCAATCGTGCTCATCGTAGTAGACTTCCCGCAACGATAATAGGGCCTGGTAGTCTTTGTTGTCCAACTCGGAGGACTGCTTCGCATTCGCGCATGTGAGGTAAGATTCTTGGTACAGCGGCACTGTTGGGACAGAGAGGGCAGATTCTTCATCTCCCGTCAACTGGGCCTGCCGGAGAGATCCCTCTTCCGCTTGCCGAAGTCCTTTGATAGTGGCCGCTCAATGACGGAGAAAGCTACATGTGATCAAAACCGGAATGAACTGAAGTGCTAGCAGCATCTCACCAGTGCAATGGCCTACACACGACCAGTTGACCGAACATGACCTAGCCTGTTAGTTTGGCTGCTGCGAGTCAAGCACATATTGGGTTTTGCCCTCATATAGAAAGAAGTCTCGAGATGGGTAGATACCACCTGGAGTAGAGCCCCTCGACTGTCTCGGTCTATCTCGACCTTGACGCTGTAGGGTTCTCATGCATGTTCACATCTCGTATACGATAGCTGCCAAGACCGGCGAGACTTTCGTGAGAAGAGGTCAGACTGCCTGCCAAGGATAAGAGAGCTATAATTCGACGCGAGACACATTATGGGCAGTGCCCTGAGATTGTGCAGACCTGCACGAAAGTCCGCACATATTGCTGCTTCCAGTATATGTAACGAGAATGCATTTCCAGTGTGGTACCGAACCAGAAATACTGCTATCAGGACGAAAGTTCTGTCTTATAGAAGACGAGCTCGGAAGATTCGAGGGTCGAAACCTCAAGGAACGACGTGAATTCCGTTCGCAGCGCATGTCTTCTGGTCCTGATCTGTGGCTCTAGGTCCGCAATGGCATCGGCCTGGCGTGAGGCATACAGCGCAAGAAGGACTGTCGACTAAGAAGTGATCATGAGCTGAGATGGCGCTGCCTGACGTTGACAAAGAAGTGAGAGACATGAGGAACAGAAGTTCTCAGCGATGCTAGGAGTTTGTGACATAGACTGTACTGTGTCTGGACAAGACAGAGATAGAGGGAGTTGATCGCAGGTAGTGCACTATCCGCCGCTCGGGTTCGGCAGTGGGCGGAGACCGAAGCGCATTTGAGCGAAAAGCCGACAAACAGCATGTGATGCCCCACTGAGGGGTAGCCATTCGAGCTCTTCGTGATTGACTTCTTCCGCACCTGTTCAGCGGTCACCTTCTCCAGATTTACAATGCTCTTGGTAAACCTTGCAGCTAATTGCTAGCATTCCCATTGGATCTTTGAGGAGTTCGCATACAAAGCCGTGCTATATCCGTGACACACGGTCCCCTTGATAGGTACAGCTCCTGTCGGCTCTCTTCCGCATCTTACAAACCGTATTGTCGTGTGCAGCTCTAAAACCTGGTCGTCTTTCTTCTGTCAACACATTTCTCTTCCTCGAAAACCAAACAAGTCCAATACCGAGCATATATACCAGCAAGATGGCAGTCAACGGCAACAAGATCACCGAACCCCTCCCAGTCGCACCAGTCGAACACACAAGCAACGGCACGAGCAAGTTCGATCCTGACTTCACCCGCAATGTCATCAACGCGACAGGCCCGAAAGCTGCACCCCGTGTCAAGAAAGTGGTAGGCAGCCTCATCCAACATCTCCACGACTGGCTACGTGAGAACGAGGTCACGGTGGAAGAGTGGATGGCCGGGGTTGAGCTCATCAACCAAGCTGGTAAAATGTCGGACGAGAAGAGGAACGAAGGACAGCTTATGTGCGATGTGCTCGGCATAGAGTCGTTGGTGGACGAGATTACGTACAAAGTTGCCACAGATGCCCCAGACCTTCCAACAGCAACAGCCATCCTTGGACCATTCTGGCGGAAAGATGCTCCCAAGAGGGCCATGGGAGACTCGATTATCATTGGCGGCATTGAGAAGGGTGACTACACTTTGATGAGCGGGCAGATCACCGACTTCACAACAGGCAAGCCAATCGAGGGTGCCGAGGTGGACGTTTGGCATACAGCTCCAAATGGACTGTACGAACAGCAAGATCCAAATCAGCCAGACATGAATCTGAGAGGGCGATTCACTACTGGACCCGATGGCAAATACAACTTTTACTGCCTGAGACCGACTAGCTATCCCATCCCATTTGACGGTCCCAGTGGAACTCTTCTCAAGCTACTGGACAGACACCCAATGAGACCTGCACACATTCATTTCATCGTAAGCACATTGATATGGACCCACTAACTACGCTAACCATTGTAGGTATCTGCTCCCGGCTACAAGCCACTTGTCACACAGATCTTTGATCGACGGGACGAATACATCACTAACGATTCGGTCTTTGCTGTCAAGGACTCTCTTGTGGTGGACTTTGTTCCATTCAAGGGTGACCCAAAGGCTGACTTCAAACTTGATTACGATTTCAAATTGGCAAGCTATGAAGCAGCTGGGCAGAGTGGCACCAATGGAGCGACACCAATGAGCAGTGCCTGAACATGTTATCAAGATATCCAATACTTCTGTACATGGCGAAAATGCGATTTTGTATACTCCCGACTAGGCTCACTACTTGGTATTACCACTCTCGGAAGCCGCCATCAGGTCCTGTGAAGCCACCCAGCGGCCATGCCTTTGCTGTCTTGGAGAGCTCCCTCACGAGTTCCTCGTTGACCTCGATCCCTAAGCCCGGACCCTGGGGCACCTCGACGTAGCCGTCGGACACAGCAAATACTTCTGGATTGGTGATGTAGCTGTTGATGTCGTAGTCTCCAGCCGCAACATTGTAGTGTATACCTAGAGACATCTCCTGGATCTGATGATTCGGCGTGCTCACGCCAATCTGCAGGCAAGCAGCTAGTGCAATGGGTCCAAGTGGGCAATGAGGAGCGATAGCTACATCGTAAGCCTCGGCCATCGCCGCAATCTTCTTGATCTCTGAGATACCGCCCACGTGTGAGATGTCAGGTTGTAGAATGTCGACAGAATGATCTTGTCTCACGTCAGCTGAGTCCGACCTTACCTTTGAACACCTACCTTCCAGGAATCGCTTGACATCCCATCGACTGTGTAATCTCTCGCCCAGCGCAATTGGGCAAGTAGTCAACTCGGACACCTGCTTGATACCTTCAGGATGTTCACTTAGAAGTGGCTCCTCGATAAATAATGGCCCATACGGCTCGAGTGCCTTTGCCAATTGCTTTGCCATGGGTTTGTGTAGCCTGCCATGGAAATCAAGCGCAGCGTCCATGCCCAGCGCTTTGACGGTCTTCAGTCTCTCGACTGATGACTTCAAGACGTCAGGAGAATCGAGCCATCCGACGTCCTCAGTCGCATTCATCTTGACTGCTTTAAACCCTTGAGCAAGTCGTGCTTTGGCAGCACTTTCTACGTCCGATGGCCTGTCACCGCCTATCCAGGCATAGACGGCAACCTTCTCGCGGACTTTCCCTCCCAGGAGATGCCAAACAGGTACACTCAGCTTCCTGGCTTTCATGTCCCACAACGCAATGTCAATGCCTGACAGGGCGGATTGGAAGACCGGACCACCCCGATAGAAGCCTGTAACATGTCAGGTCGTGGACAAGGATTCCCTACAGCTACAACCAACTTTGACGCCATGCCAGCTGCCAGATGTGTTCGATGTTCTCTGCCTCGAGACCTACGAAACGCTTGGCGAAGCCATCGAGCGTGCCCTCGACAGCTTCTGTGTGCCCTTCAAGCGTTGCTTCACCCCAACCATAGTTGCCTTCTGTATCGACTATTTTTACGAAAAGCCACCGAGGCAGGAGACGAAAGTACTCGATACTTGCAATAGGCGCCATTGTGACGGTAATATTTACATGGCGGATGTATGTCACCCAGTACAAGATTTGCTTGAAACGACCCCTCCATCCAAGTCTTCCAAGGCCATGGCTCGGTGTGTTCTGATCCGAAGCAAGGGATCAATTGCCGTCAAATGCCGACACTTCCATTCGCTTTCAACGCGTGGACGCGGTTTTGACTTCACCACTCCTCCTCAACCCTGAACGAGGAGAAAAGTACCTAGATCAGACCAAAGTGCTACCAGAGTCTGGTTGTACAGGGAGGCCCTGCATGCTGGTGTATCGTGCTGCTAGGCCATCGTATTTAGCACGTCACTACGATTGTCGTTCTGTTGATGGGTTCATCAGACGCCCGGCATCGTGCAGCGATAACACATCTTCAAACGTAAGGGACCCCGACACGTACACGGTGTCTCGAAGCAGGTGACTCGAGGCCGTCGCGTTGCTATGATGCCTTCAATTCTGCCCTTGAAGACTCTAGACTCGGTGTTGTGGTAAATGAAGTTAAGCTCTCTTTTCCTTTTCTCGCTACACTTTCTCCTTTGCTTCACTAATCTCCGCTACTACAACTGTATCTGCGTCAAGCTACGATTTGGGTTCCAAGATAAATCGCCGCGCATGTAACGGGGCGGCCAGTGCGTCCTATTATGATGCATATTCTTGCAATAGAGCCCCGCCTAACCATTGGTTGTAACGACTCGAAATAAGCTTGCTAGTTCGATAACCAGGCACATGTAATTCTAGCCCCGAGACATGTCCGGCCATACTTTGATCTTCAGCACAAATGCTTCTCGATGCTTATGAGACATCACACCACACAGACATGCAACCCAATCAGGGCAGCCATGTCTCCTTGTCTACGAATAGGAGATGTACCAAGCGGAGTTCCACCACGTGGCTCGATGCCAACAACAGTCGTGACATATATCCCGGTGGCGGCTGCATGAGCCTAGCCTCTGAGATGCACCATACCCACAGTGGCAAACGCTTCGGAATTCGGCTTGCATCGTCCCAAGATGGAGTCATTCATAAGAGACAGCAGGACCTATACGGTTCAGGAACTACCAGAACCACCAGAAGAGAAAAAGATGCCTCTTGTCGAAGTACAAATACAAGCGCAGACTACCGAACGCTCGGGTCGATCTGATAGTGTTATCACATTACGGACTCAGGAGAAGGATCGGATCAACCAAAGGGATTATGCAGAGCCGGATCAACACTTCTTCGGCCGCCACAGATGGAACCCAGACGTTTCTTGGACAGCTGAGGAGGAACGTAAGGTCGTACGAAAGACAGACTTCCTGCTCCTGCTGGTCATCAGCTTGATGTTGTTGGGCGCAATGACCGACAGGTTCAATATATACAACGCCATGACAGACAACTTCCTCGGCGATACTGATCTGGATACTCGAGATTTCGATAACGCCGTCATGATCACTCGGTGTGCAGTCCTCATTTCGGAATTTCCGGTTCAGTTCTTGGTCCTTCAATACGGGTTCCGAACGGTCTTTCCACCGATCATCATGCTGTACGGAATTACCTGTATGTGGATAATACAGAGGATATGTATGGACATGACTGACCTGCATCTAGCCGCTTGTCAATGTCTTGTACATGGTCGAGCTTCTTTCTATACTCTTCGAGCACTTGTAGGATTACTTGAGGGCGGGTAAGCTCCAGCAATCCCATCGAGCACGAGAGCACCATTTTGATAACGATTAGCTATCTGCCCGGAATGGTCCATTTCCTCACCCAATTCTACACCACCAGTGAGATGGCTCCTAGACTGGCTGTTCTCACAGCGATGCTGGACGTAAGTCTTCGCCCGAAGCCGTTCCGTTTCTCTGCTGACACATGGACAGATGGGTCACATCTGTTCTGCGTTGATGGCGGCCGTCGTCCTGAAAATGCGAGGAGTGGCAGGTCAGCCGGGCTGGTTCTGGCTCTTTCTGATCGAGGGTGGCGTTGTATTCCTCGTTGGAGTCTTCGTACGTGCTCTGTGTACCGATATGTCAAACCTTGGCTGACCCTTTGTAGAGCTTCCTCTACCTACCATGGTGTCCGACAGATACTCGAAGCTATATATGCCGCAATCCTTGGTACAGCAACAGGGAGGAGACCATCCTCGTCAACAGACTACTTCGAGATGACCCAGCAAAGGGCCAAGCAGCACTGACCTTGCGCCCATCTGCGAGAGAGGTCAAAGACACATTTGCCGACAGCAAGCTATGGATCCTGTACGCAACCAGCTTTTTCAGCCTGATCTCATACCTCCCCGTCAGGCAGTACCTCGGACTCATCCTTCGCCGTCTGCACTTCTCCGTCTTCGAGAGCAATATGTTACAGGTCCCACCCGCAGTCTTCCAGATGGTGACTGTCCTGCTCTTGGCATGGAGCAGCGAGTACTTCAAGGAGCGAACATGGCACTGTACCTTGGCACACTTACTGCCTGTCCCGTTCCTCATTGCACTCGAGACAGTGCCTGGGAACATTGGCATATGGAAGCGCTACGGCCTGACTGCGCCCATTATAGCAGGTAAGTCCACCTTTATATCCATTACCCTTCAGGACTACGCTAATCCTAGCCAGCACCCAGCTACTACCCCATCGTCATCGCCTGGACCTGCGAAGCCAGCTTCTCCGTCAAGAAGCGTGCCATCGCCGTCACGATCCTCAACGTCCTTCTTCTTTCCGGCGCTATCGTTGCTGCTCAAGTATACCAGAAAGAGGACGAGCCATACTACTACAACGGGAATAAGTTCCTCATCGCAGTAGCATTGTTCACTTGTCTGCTGTTCATCATCAACAAGATGATCCTGGTCAGGGTTAATGCCAAGAGGGACAAATTGTGGGATGAGATGACCATCAGCGAGCAGACGGCGTATCAGCTCGAGACAGAACACGAGGACTTTCACGGTAACAAGAGGATTGATTTCCGCTTCCATACATAGACCCGTGATGTCGTTGTACTAGTACATATAAAATTGAATAGACTAGAACCTGTGCGAGATCATCCCCCATCTGCCATTCCCCAATATCTCCGGCGCTCTAAACCGCCTTCGGCTCCCTCAACACAAACCCCCCCCTCCACCATCTCCCTCTTCGTCGCCTCCCCCCTGCGTCCAATCTGCGCCAGCATCCTCCACGGCGCATCAAACGCATCCATCATAACCTCCACAATCTTGACCCCATCGGGTCTCCTCAAATCCTCCCTCTCCAGCACCCGTTCCCACTCCTCCCTCGTCGCCGCCCTGACGTAACTCTTCTCCGCCCGCACAGCCTCCATCCCGAAGAACTCCAGCGCTTTGGACCAATTATACGGCACAATATCGTTGTACTGCTGCTTGGCGCCATGGATCGCTCGCTCGACGGTATACCCATCGTTGTTGATAATCACGATCACAACTTGCGCGTTGTAGTGCACCATGCTCCCCACTTCTTGCACCGTGAGCTGGATGCTGCCGTCTCCTGTCACGAGGACCGTGCGGGCGGGGACGCATTGCGCTTGCTTGGAGCTGGGGTGCGCGGTGCGCGACAGTTCTTGTCGGGCGAGCTCGGCGCCGAAGGCCGCGGGGGTGGCCCAGCCGATGGAGCCGTAGTAGGTCTGTGAATTGTAGAGGATGGGGGAAGGGAAGGTGACGTCTTGTAGGCCGAAGAGGGAGGTGCCGGTGTCAGCGAGGATGGAGTCGGAGGGTTGGAGGAAGCGGGAGAAGAGCGGCCAGAAGTAGGGGGTTGTGATGGCTTGGGAGGAGTCGGAGGGGCCGAGAGTGTAGGCTGGGATGGAAGGGCGTGGGATAGAGGGAAGGGAAAGGGAGGAGATGTGCTGGGTCAGGTGTGGTAGGAAGGATCGGTAGTGGAGGCCTGGGAAGGACTTGATGCCACGGAGATCAACCTCGGAAGGACGGAAGTCAATGGTCTTTCCGACTGGCATTTGCTGAGAGAAGCCGCCAGAGTTGGTGTCTGCGGGCAGACGACCGAATAACAGAAGAAGATCACTTGCTTCGAAGGCTTGAGCGATGCCTGGGTTACTGACTGTACCGTTGTAGGTTCCGACAAGTTGTGGCGACTTGGGATCTATGATGCCCATACCTATACCAGAGTTATAGACGGGGAATCCGAGCTTCTCGATAAGCTTTCTAGCTTCATTGACCGCATTGTGTCGCATGAGCAGACCATCAACGAAGATGGCAGGATTCTTAGCCTCCAGAATCGCCTCGCTGATCGCCTTTGTAGCACTGTCCATGGTGATCTTTGTCTGGTCGCTTGACGGGGGCGACACGTCCAGGGGCGTTTTGAGGAAGTCTGCAGATATATGCTCGTCCGCTAGGTCTAGTGGGATGAAGATGTAGACGGGTCCAGACTTGATGAGACATTCTCGAATCACACGCTGCACTGTTTGTCAGACCGGTTACGACCACTACGATGCATGTACATACGTCTATTTCAGCAGGAGCCTTCTCTACATCCCATAGCTCTGCCTCCGCTACTCGGAAACGCTTGGAAGCGGTATTGAAGATCTGGTGGTCTGGATCAAAGCCAATGGAGTGGTGGATCATCAACTTGTTCTTCTGCATGGACCTTGTCGTTTGCCCAACAATATGAATCACCTTACTTTGCTCGGTCAGGGATCCAGCTATGCCATTGAGGGCACTGAGTTCGCCTGTCCCGCTGGTTAGTCGAATGCACCCAAGAACAGGAGTAAGCAGGAACATACCGACACCATGCGTGGTCACAATGCAACCTGGGACATTCTTGACCCTCGAGTAGCCATCCACCGCGTAAGAAGCATTCAGCTCGTTGCCAGTACCAACTGGCAAGACTCAGTAATGATCAAGTCCAACCTCATGAAGTCTCATACTCCATCTGAGCCCTTCCACCTTATAGATGTAGTCTAGCAATTGCAGGTTGAAATCCCCGGGAAGACCCTGGACCTGGTCAGCTCAGTGGCGAAAATGGCCAGGACTTGTCGGACCATGACTGTCTCGATCCCGATCTCGGCTATCCTGATAGTGTAAGTCTATGGCCAGAGGCTCAGCACAATGCAACTCTACCTTCGCCATATGTACTCTCCAAGAGCTATGGTAGCCATGCCGTCGATGGACCGATGCCTTTGTTAGGATGAAAGTCAATATAAATGCAAATTGTTGGATGTTGTGTGAACAATCAGTGCTAGTACTTGGCTGCAGCATACATATCAAAGAAACGCTGAAGCAGAGAAAGCAAGCAGTCATGATCCGCCCCACGGTTACCATCGGCGTCTGAGTGAATGGCGGGGTTGCGGGGGAGCGAGCGGAGTCGGACTTGGGCACACCATCAGACTTCAGCATCCTTGTCCGACCACTGTACACAGCAGTCTCGAGTATTTGCGACACCCTATCCCCTTCTTGTCATGTACGAAATTATTGTTGAATGCACTTGAGGGCATCCGGCCGTGGATCATGCTTGGACAGATTCTTGCTTGTGACACCGGTCATGGCGATTGGTTCGCCAGGCACTTCCCAAATAGGTAACCCTCAGCGTGAGGTGTCCTGCAGGATATACAAGACACGACTTTGGTGCCGTCGCTGGGACTGTCTGTGGTAAGTCCTCGCATATTTGCAGCTCCGAGTGAATCACCTGGTCAGGATTTCGACAACTTGTTCTAAAGTCATGACATCGCGAGAGGGCGTCTTTTGGACACCAGAGGGCATCACCAGAGGGCTCAAGACTTCTGCCATCCGCAGCAGTGACGCTAGTGTTCGAATTCGCTACGATGCAGTCGTACTAGGTGCAGGGTTTGCAGGATTGGTCGCGGCAAGAGAATTGTCCAGGCAGGCTAACGCCAAGGTACTTCTGATCGAGGCGAGGGATCGTATCGGCGGCAGAACATGGACGGCCCAAGCACTTGGAGAAGATTTTGAGATGGGAGGGACATGGGTACACTGGTAACAACCGTTCCCCCTTAGATCCGTGGGTCGCTCAACTGATACAATCTCAAAGGACTCAACCCCATCTCTTCGCGGAAGCACATCGGTATGGTCTTTCCGACAACTTGAAGACCTCTAACGGAACGACGAAGCCAGAAGCAATGCCTTTCAGATCTAGAGGCGTACGAAAACCAGAAATACTCGAAGTCGCGAGTACAGACGCCTTGCTAGAGGTATTGTTCGAAGACTTCTTCACCATAGATGGCTTGACCGCTCGCGACTTGATGCCCTTCCCACACAGCTCAGTACGTACAGCCCACTCAGAATGGTGCAAGTACGATGCTATGTCCATCAAAGATCGTTTGGACGAAATGAAGCGGCCGAGCCAAGAGTTGGAGCTCATCGAAGCCCATTTGAAGTCCTTTGGGTCATGTCCAAACGATCAAGGCTCATACACGGATGCATTACGATGGTATGCCCTGGGATCGTACTCGGTTCACACCATGTATGAGGCCACCGGATGCTTCAAGTTTGGCAAAGGTGGAACGACAGCTCTGGCAGGTTACATTCTGGATGACTTTGCAGGCGACCAGCTTTTCGACTGCGTGGTCGAAAGTCTTGTGCAGCATAATGGTGAAGTGACGATCGGTCTGAAAAGCAGGCCGTCCATCACTGCAACCTATGTCGTATGCACGATTCCTCTGTGAGCGATGTCCTGACTGTTGAACATCGCCTTCCTGATTCGATGTAGGAATTGTCTAAGCGATATAAATTTTCAGCCTCCGCTTGAGCTCTTACGTCAAGAAGCTCTCCGCGATGGGCATACCAATCGAGGTGCGAAGATCCATTTCAAGATCGCGAAGCAAGAGCCTGACGCCTGGTTCGCCAACACTTCGGATGACACAGAATGCGACTTCATTTTCTCGTTCTCGGATCATAATGGCACAGCCGACGCCAATCAAAAGAGCACTTACTGTATTGGATTTGGTCTCAGCGATCGCCTCACCGATCCCAGTGATTCCGAAAAGATCACATCCGAATTTGAAAAGCTAGTTCCAGGAGCGAAGCCGCAAGCCTATTTGACCCACGACTGGATGAACGATCCTTTTGCAAAGGGCACGTGGTACTTTGCTAAGCCCGGCGCGACCACCAGATATCTCCAGCAACTTCAGAAGCCTGTGGGAAATATCTACATGGCCAGCGCAGATTGGGCTGACGGATGGCGGGGTTTCATTGACGGTGCCATCGAGCAGGGTATACGGGCAGGAATTGAGGTGAAGAAGGCCATGTCTAGAAGGGCCGATGCCGTCAAAGACGTGGCATCGAGATTGTGAACAGATAGGTGCAGCCGATTGAGATGAGGATACGCGCCAATCTCTTGATCATGTCGTGTGTCTCAGGGGTAGGCGCGGATTTGTTCCGCTATCGCGGACGCGCACCGTGGCAGGTGGGGAAGGCCAATGACTACCTGCAAGTATGATGACCTAGCATTCTATGATTATCAAACAGTCGTTGCAGTGATCCAGCCAACGTACAGGCTGCAATCCGAGATGTGACACCAGATTCATGTGGCCATGGAGAAGCCGGTCAGAACAAAGAAGAGCCGACGTACGTTGGTATCTGCAAGGCCCAGAGTGCCCGCGAAGCTGACGAGTTGTTGCTTCCAGATGGATGCTTAAGTTGTAAGCGCAGGGTCAGTGCGAGCGTACGATATTCATGGAATGCATCTGACTACGAAGCAGAAGATCAAATGCGACGAGCTGCGCCCACAATGTACAAATTGCGCACGACGACAACGTCCTTGTGCCTACGGAAGCCTATTTAAATGGTGCACGAAGCATGAGCGTGGATCCTCCAAACGATTGCACAGTCAAGAGATCGATACCATAAGGCAGAGAGATACTTCAACTCAGCACGAAGCCGTTGGTTCGAGCGAGAACGCGATCGATGACGGGCAGATCTTGATTGCGCAAGCGCGTCATATTGCCGGGGAGGATTCTGGCAGCGGGATTCGCGGTCTCGACCATGTTTCGGCACTGGCTCCATGCTACACGACGGCTCAAGCGGACGCAGGTGAGCATGTGCTGCCCGTCACTTTTGGACATGGCCATGGCAACATCGAAGTACGATCTCTTGCACCTGCACTGGTCGACACTACCGCAGATGTTATTGATTGGGACTGGGTAGATAGTAGTGGTGATTTTGGCCTGCCAGATACATCCCATCAAGGTCTAGACTTCCCTAGTGACGAAGTGATGCGTCTTCAGGACCCATCATACTTTATCGGACTTGGGCCAACAACCACGCTCCCCAGTCAAACAGCGGCAGATGAGAACAGGCTTCTCATGTCACATTACTACAATCACGTCTGCAAGATCATCTCTTGTTTCAGTTCCAAAGACAACCCGTTCCGGCTTGAATACGAGTCAGCTTCGTGTCTATCTGGTACAGTGCGGAAGAGCATGCTAAGCGCTGCTGCCGCCCATCTCTCCAGCGGCAATTCTGAAGCATCAGGCTCAGCAAACAAGCGCGAGCAAGACGCACTCGAGGAATTGTCCAAGGATATGCGAAACTTGGGTTTGCGTGAGAAGGAAGCATCACTGGCCCCGCTTCAAGCGAACAGGAACACCTACGAGACTCTGCTATCGTCAATCTTGCTAGGTATGACTTCAGTAAGTACGAATCACGGTAGATGATATTTCCCATTGATCTTTGGCTAGAGCTGGCATAATCCGTCAGCAATTGGATATGAATGCCTCAAGACCGCGCGCAAGCTCTTTCAGATGTGGTCGCAGGAGCAGACATCGGGGAATACTACTAGAAAGCCATCCGTTGAACGTGCTCGCGAGACGAGCTTCATTGTCGGTGCAATGGCCTACTGGGAGATGCTAAACGCAGTAGTCACGGATCAAAGCATGAGTGTCCTGGACTACCTCACACCTTTTCAAACTGAGTCCGACAACGACGCTGTGCATCCGAATCCCTGGACTGGTATATCCACCCCAGTGTTCGTCATGGTAGCTCGAGCGGGTGTGCTCGTGCGACAAGCTCGAATAGTGGACAAGCTCAGCCTCATATATCAATCGCAGAGCATCCCAGACAGCTTGAGCGCAAGACTTTCAGAGGCTGCTTTGACGCTTCATGAAGAGATCATGCAGTACCACCCTCCACCAAAGGAGAGAGTCGTTGTTGCGGAAGATTTCCACACTCCGATTGATCAGATGTACGACCTTGCTCAGATCTATCGACTGGTGGGACTGCTGGAACTCAGTCGTACGTTGCTGGACGTCAGAAGCAGCTCGGGTGAGACCACGTCCCCGACGCAGGCCTTCGTTGACGCTTTTCAGACCAGCAAGTGGGAAAGAGAAATGGATCTTGCGACAGTCATCTTGACTCTCTTGTCCAGCATACCATCAGACTCTGCGACAAGGTCCGTCTTGACTCTGCCTCTTGTGTCGGCCGGGACGACATTGCGCAATGCCGAGACAGCCACTTCAAGCAGTACTTGTAGAATGCCCTCTCTGTCCTTCGGCAGCGAGCTCCGCCGAATGCGATTCTCTGCATCATGCATAGCGTGGTGGCGCGAGCAAGTGCGAAAACAGATGCAGGAGACGTATCAATACGTAGGTCTTACAGTGGTTCTGCGTTGTACGCAGCTCATCGAAACAGTGTGGCGCCACATGGACGACCACACCTGCGCGACCCCTGGACAACGACACTGGGTCGATGTCATGTCCGAAGAACGTATGGAGACCCTGCTGGGATGAAGGATCGTTCCTAGTGTCATGACCCAAGGCGTGGCCCGGAAAGGACGTTTGCTTGTCAGGATCGCTGGATGCCTGGACCACACCATATTTATGCGCTTGAGAAGTCAATTAGCGCATAAAGAAGTAAGCGAGAACCGTAACCACTGTTCCACTAGACGCGCAACTTCCCCGCGGGGAATGGCTTGTACCCCGGAATGCTTCCGTGCTGTGGGGACGTGGTCTGAGCCATGAAACGAAGGGATTGGGCGCCACAATCAACGTTGTATCGAATAGGGAACCATCAGCGAACTAGACTACCAGACCAATGGTAGGACTCTCATTCCGCTATCATTCACCTATTCTTCTAATGGTCATTTCCTTCCCTCTACATCTCGACATACACAACACATTGTTTGCGAAAACGTCTTTTACAATATTCGAGGTCTTCCAACCAATACAGCACCATGTCCGAGAAAATAGAAGAGAAGCACGAGACCATGGAGGCAGAGGACCCAAAAGCGTCTACAATGACTACCCATCCGCAAGAGATGCGACATCAATTCTCAGTATGGTCGCTCGCATCTCTGTGTCTGTGTCTGATGGCTACGTGGGAAGCCTTGGGCTCTGTGGTCGCTGCTGGTCTTGCTGGAGGTGGTGCACCGTGCGTGTTCTACAACTAGTATGTTTTGTTCGCTGTTCTCATGAACGTATTTAACATAACGCCTCTAGCATTCTTTCGTTTATAGGTAGCATTTTCGTTGCTTCTTCGCTCGGTGAGATTGCGTCGATCTACCCGACTGCTGGAGGTGAGCTCATTCCAAACTCTCCACAATCTAGCGGCAAGTAACGTATTTCTTCCAGGTCAATACCACTGGGTTGCCATGCTTGCTCCCAAAAAGTCAGCCAGAGGACCATCCTGGTATACGGCTTGGATCTCTATTGGCGGTCTCACTGTTTTGACCGCGTCCGCAGCTTCCTCGGCTGGCCTGCAGTATCGAGCTATGGTTTCTATCACGAACCCAGGATACGAGCCTCAACCCTGGCAGGGTCTCTTGTTTTACTGGCTGATTCTGGCATACTCTCTGCTTGTAAATTTGTACGGATCAAAGTACCTCGCAGCAACGAATCTCGCGTCTGGTAGGTCGGTTCCTAGCCTGAACGAAACACATGCTGACTTTAATTACAGGTGTCCTGCACGTCGTTGGCTTTGGCGCAGTTCTGATCGTCCTCGGTGTCATGGCACCAAAGCAGTCCGCAAGCTTTGTTTTCAAGGAAACCTCTAATGAGACGGGATGGCAACAGGATGGGATAGCCTGGCTTGTTGGTCTAATCAGCACTGTCTATCCTTTCCTCGGATATGATTGCGCGGCACATCTTTCTGAAGAGATGGACACACCTTCACGCGACGTGCCGATCGCCATGGTAGGCAGTGTGGTCTTCAACGGCATTCTCGGGCTCGGATACTGCATCATGCTGCTCTTCTCGCTTTCCGACCTCGAAACCCTGCTCGGAACTGTCACAGGCTTTCCCTTCATCCAGCTTTACATCAACGTCACTCGCAGCAACGCCGGTGCAATCATAATGACTCTGATCCCCACTCTGATCGCAACAGCCGCCAATGCCGCAGGTCTGACCTCCACCTCTCGCACAGCCTGGGCGCTGGCCCGCGACAATGGCTTCCCTTTCTCCGCCTACTTCACCAAGATCGACGAGAAACTACTCGTCCCCAAGCGCATGATCATCTGCATCAGCGTCCTGCAGGCCCTCCTCGGCTTCATCTACCTCGGCAGCGCAACAGCCTTTAATGCCATCCTGTCCATGTCCATCTTCGGCGTCTACGCGTCGTACCTCCTGCCGATCGGATACATGTTCTTCTACGGCCGCAAGGACAAGACGAGCCATCCTGCGGGACCTTACTCGATGGGCAAGTTCGGCGCGGTCGTCAATATTCTTGCAGCTGTGTGGCTTGTGGTCGCTATGCTCTTCAGTACCTTCCCCGGTGTACAGCCCGTTACGCCACAGAACATGAATTACTGTATTGTTGTCATGGGCGGGTGGTTCTTGATTGGGGTGGTGTACTATGCGATCTGGGGATCGAAGCGGTACGATGGCCCGGTGTTGGATCTAGAAGGGATCGCGCTGGCCAGGGAGCGCAGTAGAGCATGATGCGAGACAAGAAGAGCGGTTATGTAGCACCGAGTGTGATTCCATTTGTACAAGCAGCGTCATTGCAATACAGGTCCCCTATACGGGCTTGAACCATCTTCGAACGCAGTACTCATCTATGGCAGTGACTAGCTCATCCACCTTCCCTGTCTCCAAGACCTTCTGCATGCGCGCATAGTCCCGCCCTGATCCTGCATCCTCAGCTGCAATCTTGACGCTCCAAGTGCTTTCAGGGCCGTAGACCATCGCCCCCCTGCGTACCGAGAAACGTTCCCATGGATCCCTCCCGTATGCGAAATCCAAAAAGTCACCAGCGATCTTGTCCGACAAACGACGCTGCTCGTCCGTCATGCTCCCCATCATGTTGCGGAAGAGGTACAGCAGGTCGACGCCGTGGTAAGCCAGGCCCTTGAGAGAGTGGTCTAGAGTGGAGACTTGATCGAAATGGTACAGGTAAGTTTTGGGGATGTTGGAGACGTTCGCATGGCGCCAGTTCGGAAGGGTGAAAAGGATCTCGGTGGCCATGGATTGGAAATTCCGAATCAGCTCGGGAGTTGATGTTGATGGGATGATATCGTAGAGGGCGAGCATGGCTTCTGGGAGGGCACTGGGAAGGTGCTTGGATAGAGTTGTGTGCAGGTCGGAGTAGGATATGTCGTCGAGCGCGATGCGGAAGATCATGGCTTCGTCTTTGACGTCGCCAATCATGTAGCTGTTGAGCCATGCTGGTGGGGAGCGTATTGTGGAGGTCAAAGGCGGTGTATCGAAGAACCAGTCGTCGTAGCAAGGGTTGCCAGTGGTTAACATGTGGCCTTCGATTGGACATGTAGCTTCTACAAGCTTGTCCTGAGGGACTTGTCGCAGACGCTCAAGAGCATGGTCCGCAGCTGGATCGATACTGAAATGAGCAAGGAGGTTTCGCCATCGCTGCTCGTGCCGGTGAAGTGGCCACACGGGTATTGTTGTTGTGGTACCGGACATGCTCATTGCTCGTTTGAAAATCACCGGATGTGCTGCCCAAACTTGATGTGCTACTGACATGCCACCAGCAGACTCTCCGGAGATGGTGACATTAGTCGGATCTCCTCCGAAACTTGCGATGTATCGCTGTATCCATTCTAGCGCCACCTGCTGATCTGTGAGACCGAAGTTGCCAACGCCATCACTGCCTCGGGAGCTCAGGTCGGACTTGATGGCCTCGGAAGCCAGGAAACCAAACAGCCCTACTCGATAATTGATGCTAACACCGATGACAGGGGATCCTCGGGAGCTGGCATACGAGACAAGATTTACCATGTCATAGTCTGGCTGACTCGAGTGGCCGAAAAGGAATGAACCTCCATGGATCCACACCATGACCGGTAGACTTTGCCGCTCAGCACCGGGTGGTAGCACGATGTTGAGACTCAGACATTCGAACTCGTGCTCAACTGGCTCGCGAAAGTAGGCCAGGGGAGGAACAGGGAATATAGGAATGTCAACTTTCCACTCTGGAGGTGCGGGTACCACTGGTCTACGAGCGTCAGAGGGAGTGTCGATATGGTCTGGACGTATCGGCTAACCCATGTTGTCTTCCATCATGGTGTCCTTCGGGCCAGGATGTAAGCAATTCACTCCTGGTCCAGCGTTCCTTCAGTGAAGCATAAGGTATGCCACAAAATTGACGGACGCCGCCTGGATGCAACAAGCCATCGATAGTGCCGAGGGTCGGAATCTGAATTGTGGTCGGCATGACATGTATCATTGTTGCAATCGAGTGTAAATATCCGATGGAAAAGCCTAGCCAGTGGTTTTTGTGAAAAGACCAGTCTGCGGCGGAATGGTCGCCGCGCTGCCAATTTGACCTCTTCCGAAAAGGGAAATTTCCAGCGAAGAAGATAGGCAAGCGACAACATCGTCACGAGAGCTCTGTTCTTAGCGATGCTGAGACTTCTTGAACTTCTCTCTTGCACCTCTCACACGCTTGCCCTTGACGTCCCTACCCTCCTCGATCGCCAGCAGAGCTTCCCTCTTCTTTTCAGCTACGACGCCAAGGGCGTCTCGGACGACCCTTGTTTCCACGTTGACATCTTCTTCTTGGTATTCATCCATTTCCGTCCCAACTCGCTCCTCGATGTTCTTCACAAGCTCAACATCCCGCTGGCCGACGAAGCTTATACTTACACCTCGTCTGCCGGCTCGTGCTGTACGACCAACACGGTGAATGTAGTCATCCGCATCACGAGGTAGGTCGTAGTTGATCACTACTCCAACGTCGGGTATGTCGAGACCACGAGCCGCTACGTCCGTCGCTATGAGAATGCGAGCAGCGCCAGCGCGGAATCGAGCCAAGTTGTCCGTCCTGTCGCGATGATGTAGACCAGAATGCAGTGCCGTCACTCTGTGACCAAGCAGACGCAGGGTGTACTCAAGTACAGTTGCTGTGTTAGTCCTGTTCGTGAACACGATTATGCTCTTGCCTTCATTCGCGGGTGTCATGAGCAGCACATGTAGATATTTCTCCTTGTGAAGGACGTTCACCAGCTGATAAGTCTGGACAAGCGTTTCTGGCACGGCCAGCGATTCAGTGTCAACTTCTGTGATGAATAGTGGTGGCTTGCTAGGAGGTAGCGGCCGCTCTTTAAGAGCTCTCACTTCTGGTGTCACAGTAGCCGTGAAGAGTAGTGTCTGTCTACCCGATGAGGGAGGCAGCTCATTCAGACATGTCTCGATGTCTGGCAACATAGATCCGGGTCCAGTAGACAGCAGCCTGTCCGCTTCGTCGAATACTACGAACTTGACCCTTCGCAAACCCTTGGTGGTCTCCGGTGAATTACGGATGTGGTCGGCCAGGCGTCCAGGTGTGGCAATGACAACATGCGGCTTCTTTGACAGGGCTAAAGCTTGAGCTCGCATGTCAGCACCACCAACTACCAGAAGAGGCTTCAGGCTTATGGGCGCGGATAGTGCCAAGACTTGTTCGTAAATCTGCAAGGCCAATTCTCTGGTAGGCGTCAAGATTACTGCATATATTGCGGACGGATCTTTGGACCACTGATGCAGTATTGGAGCAGCAAATGCAATCGTCTTTCCAGAGCCAGTACGCGACCCTCCTATGCAGTCCCGACCCTCTAAGATTTCTGGTATGCAAGCGGCTTGGATGCCTGTCGGATTCGTGATCGTGACATTTGCGAGTGCGGAAACAAGCCATTTGGACAGGCCGAGAGAGCCAAAATCGGTGGACAGAAGCGGTACCTTGACTTCTGCGGGCGGCACTACCACGGCTGACTCGTCTGCCGAAGGACGTTCTAGTGGCGTTTGTGATATCCGGCTTGGGACTGCAGAAATAGAATCGGTCTCCCCTGTAGGTGACAGTCGTCTCCGCTTTGAAGCACGGTCGTCTATCTCGTCCATGTGAGGCACCATCTAAGTATAAAATGTCTCCAACGACGTTGATTGGGAGTCGCTCTATGTTCACTACCCAGCAGTAGATTTCAGTCGAGGCAGAGTCCAGAAAATCCAGCTCAGAAGAATGTAGCTGCGTGCTGATCACAACAAGCCTTAAGTGTGGTCAGAGAAGTGCCGTAATATTCCAGCAGGTTTGATGAGACCGAGCCAGATGTCTGCTTCTCAAATACAAGTTACTGCAGGTTCTAGAAGAAAATAGCATTCTGACCCTGCGAAATGTTCGAGCACGTGAACACTTGGTCCGAGCGTTTGATGAACTCTATTTGCGCCGACCACCTCCACTCAGACGTCTGTACTTCACTACGAAGCACATCTTAAACTGCTTGACATGCTGATACCGCTCTACCATCGCTTATAGCACCCCTCCAGACCACAAGACACAATGGCGCAGCCTCCGACAGCCCCCGCATCGCCTTCCGCGAATGTACTCGAACACCACGCCTCATATCTCCCACGCGACATCCCGTACTCCCCCATCTTCGAAGACGCCATCTCGTCCCTACTCATTTCGCCGCCTTCCAATGCGCCGAGCGGCACCTCTTCTCCCCCATCCTCCCTTCCAAACATCGACCTTTCCGCCCTCCCTCTCCCACCATCAGACAGCAGAAGGAAATACCCCTCCCCAATCCCCGGCCTTCTTCTCACACACCCAGGCGGCTACCTAGAAGGCGGACCCGGCCTCTCACCACAGGAAGACGAATTCGCGGCGCACTTCATCTCAGAGCACGGGATACGCGACTCAGACACATTAGCGAGGATAGTGGATCGGGAGATCGAGGCGCAACTGGACATCGCAAGGCAGAGGGCGCGGAGCAGACAGGAAGCGCAAAGGAAGAACGAAGGGATCGAGGCGGAGATAAGAGCTATGGAGGAGCAGTTGAGGGTGGAGATGCGGGTGTTGGGGAAGGCGAGACAGATGGCGAAGGAGAAGCGCGAGAGGAGGGAGAGGAGGAGGGCTGGGAGGTGAGAGGTGGAAAATGGTCAGGTGGGCAATAAGGACGAAAGATGGCGCATGACCTGGCATCGACTTTTGGGTATGTCTACATGACTTTACGATGGCCGGCATCGGAGCTGGCTCCTTTGGGAATCTATAGGAAGATTTCGAGATTGATCTCGAGAGCGGAGACAGGGTAACTGTGCATGTCAGCCTTTGTTCATGAGATGAAGGACAAGCTGCGACGTACACGAGCTCAAAGTTCTTGAGCACTGTCGGGTGCAAGATACCAAAGGCACCCAGCCTGACGGGCTTATCGCCGAGCTTGACCCAGATGGAGGCAGCGTGGCCAGGAAGGAAAGTGGCATCTATTTGTAACGATTAGCGAGATACCCAAGTATATACGCAATGACGACTCACCTTCAAACTCCTCCAGCCAGTACCCAGCAAGAGCTTGACCTTCCTTCTTTCTCCTCTCATCCATCTCCTGCAGGTCACTGACAAAAGTCGTCTTCAGCATGAGCATAACTCGATCAAGAAGTCCGTGGACCATCTCGAAACCACTGCTCTTACCGTACCAGCAAGCAGCAAAGTGTCGGATGTTCTTGGCCTTCCTCTCGGCTTTCTCGTCCTTGACTCCAATGTCACTGACTTCGAAAACCTTCATGGGTACCGAGTGGTGCTTGTTCTCACGTATCGTCTTCAACAGACCTGGAAGAAGACTCGTCCTCACAATCTGGTACTCAGCCGTCTTGGGATTGGCAAGCCGCACCGCGAGGTTGTCATCTTTCCTGTTGAGCCAAGCATAGTTTTCGTCATGCGAGCAGAGGATCAGGGGCATGACTTCAGCCCATCCTGCCATGGCTGCTTCAAGCCGCACAATATCGGCTAGCTTGTTGATAGGGAGAGGTGCGCCCACGCTTGTTGTTGCAGACTTGAAACGACGCTCGAGGTTGTTGAAGCCGTAGGCAATCGCGGCGTCTTCCATGATATCTGCCTGATGCAATACGTCCGCTCGGGTGATTGGTACATCAATGTCCAGCTTGTCAGCATCTGACGATGGCTTGGCATGGTAGCACATCTTCTTGAGGAGGCCGCAAATCTCTTGTGGCGACAACTCGAGACCACAGACCGAATTGATGTATGACACCGAGACTTGCGTTGCTCGTGGTGTGAGGTCGGGAGCTTCTCTTGTCTGTCCCGACTGTGGAGAATTGATCTTGATGGGCTCGATGGTGAAAGGCTCGGAGCAGTATTGGGAGAACATCGAGACAAGAATCTGGCTGACGATATCTAATTTTGTCCTGTCGGTAGCCGTGATGTCAATGAAGACGTTCTTAGTATCAAGGGTAATCTTTGAGTGATTCGAGTTGATGATCGGAGGCATGGACAGGACGCGGCGCTTTTTGTCGTAGATAATAGGGTATACTGGAGAGTCTCGAATGATGTGAAGATACCGGCTGAGATGCTTGTCCTTCTCAAAGAACTCCATCATCTCTGGTGCAGTCATTTCCTTGGTCTGGTTGAGGGGAGCGAACTTGATCTGATCAGGAGGTAGCGCCTCATAGCTGAAGGGGCCCTCTATGGTGTCTAGATCATGTGTGCCAATGGCAACCAGGGTACGCTGTCGAGCTAGATTCTGATGAAGTTTGTCCTGGAGGGCAATGAAAGATTCATAGGTATTCTTGTCAAACTTGATACCACGGAGGATAGCTCCTGAGAAGTATGGTCGAATCTTTCCTGTATCTGGGCTGACATTGACCTCGAGAAGCTCACCATTGTCAGGGGCTTTAAGTCGGAAATTGGGGAGAGTGCTCTTTTCAAGGAAGACCTTGAGGTTCATAGCAATACCCTCGAAGCAGAGCATATCATATCGATTGGCGGGTATCTCAATCTTGAGCTGAGGAGGCTCTTGTACTCCGTCTACCACAGGTCTCTTCTGATCCGTAGTATCCTCATCTAGCTCAATGCCGAACTCGAAGCATAATTCATCGAACTCTTGCGTCGTGAACTCCCTGCCCAATTCTTTGAAGAGCCGCGCCTTATCGACAGCAATGGTAGGCATTGTGAGCTCGTAATGCGCCCGACTCCTTTGCTCTATTCACAATTCCGCCCTGGGTCCCAGCACTTCGATATATGTCCTTGGTGGGGTATGCGTGGTAGAGGATAAGGTCCTGAACAGGATCGTGGCACTGCGGATGCGCTGACTCAATCGCTTGCTTGTGACATGTCTGAAACAGTCATTAAAAGAAGTGCGAGAAGTGTGTTGGAATATTCCAATACTCGTCGTTTTGACTCATCCATATGGCATCTGTATTGCGGTCAAAAAATTAGAGGTAGGTGTGGCTTGTTGTGGCGGTGCGAGCCGTGGCTGATGACATTCACTGAATCGAGCTCTCGATGTGACCGTTGGAATTATACCCAGCATCAACACTGACCACACGACGACACTTCAACTGCATACCTCCAACAGCTTCACGAACTTTAACAACCTTTTCGACGACTTCCGCTTCATCTGTGGGTCTCTCTTCATCTGCAATTGAGTCGCGTGAGCGCACTTCTTCGTCTCCTTGCGCTCCTCTCACCCCTCATCCCCGCGGTGCTGTCACTTCGGCCAGCTGCATTGCGACCAACACATTGTTTTACAGCCCATTGAACGGATTGAAGTGCTAACGTTATTCTTGTCGGCAGCTATCTCGCATCAATCTCAACTTCTAGGACCTTATATTGAACGAAATCGAGGCACGACTTTAAGGCTTCGAGGACAGTGCGAATATTCATCTGGCCGGTTCGACGGCCTCACGCTCCTTCTCCCTCGATACAATCATACTTGAATGCGATAAAAGATGGACGCGCAAAATCAGAACGATGAACTCTACCCAATCGCGGTGCTGATTGATGAGCTTAAGGTTGGTCCTGTGAGGCGGTGACAAAAGTAAAGAGCGCTGACCTCGAGCAGCACGATGATGTCCTGCTCAGATTGAATGCCATTAGGAGGCTTTCAACAATCGCACTTGCGCTAGGGGCTGAGCGTACAAGAGATGAGCTGATACCTTTCTTGGATGGTAGGAAACATGGAGCTTGCGCCAGCAGATCCAGGAGCTAACAAGGGGTAGAATCTGTCGAAGATGAAGATGAGGTTTTGACTGCTCTCAGCGACGAGCTCGGCGGGTTTGTAGAGTATGTTGGAGGTCCAGAGTACGCTCATGTGCTCTTGTCACCTCTCGAGAATCTCGCATCCATCGAGGAGCCACTCGTTAGGGAGAAAGTGAGGAGACCACAAACCTCGATATAGAAATGTCGCTAACTTCTCTTCAGGCAGTTGAGTCTCTGAACAAGATTTGTGAACAGCTCTCGGAATCCCAGGTGGAGACGCATTTCATTCCACTCACGCTGCGTCTGTCCAAAGCCGACTGGTTCACTTCCAAGATCTCAGCAACAGGTCTCTACACAGCCCCTTACACAAAGGCGAATAACGAGTCGCAGACAAAGCTGCGACAACACTTCTCTCAGCTAGTCCACGATGATACGCCCATGGTCCGCAGACAGGCTGCCACGAACTTGGCAAAATTTGTCAGGCCCATGACTCCGCAGATCGTCATTGACCAGATGATTCCCCTGTTTCAACACCTCGCAAGTGACGATCAAGACAGCGTCCGTCTTTTGACGGTCGAGGTGTTGATTGCAATCGCGGAAGTAGTACCTAAGGAGCAGCAGTCGAGTCATGGCGTGCTCCTGACTGCGCTGAGAAGCTTGTTCGAGGATAAGAGCTGGAGAGTCAGATACATGGTCGCGGATAAGTTTGAGAAGGTCGGTTAGAAGGGATACATGCGTATTATGAGATGCTGATGTGGCCTAGATTGCGAAAGCAGTGGATGAGGAAGTCGTCTCAAGAGACCTTGTGCCTGCCTTTGTCAAACTTCTCAAGGATGCAGAGGCCGAGGTCAGAAGCGCTGCTGCTGGACAGATCCCAGGTGAGTCAATGATGCGTGTCAGTAGTATCACTGCTAATCAGGTCAGGCTTCTGTACCCTCATCGACAAGCAGGTCCTTTTGCACGACATCATGCCAGCTATCGAGGATCTTGTCTCCGACTCGTCACAACATGTCCGTGGTGCCTTTGGAAACCAAATCAGCGGTCTAGCACCGATCCTTGGTCGTCAAGAAACTACGGAGCACCTTCTCCCTATGTTCCTGCAGATGCTCAAGGACGATTTCCCTGACGTCCGCCTCAATATCATCTCGAAGCTCGACCTTGTCAACAACGTCATTGGCATCGATCTCCTCTCACAGGCTCTTCTTCCGGCAATCGTCAACCTTGCTGAAGACAAGCAGTGGCGCGTGCGTCTTGCAATCATCCAGCACGTCCCTCTTCTCGCCTCGCAACTCGGCCAGCAATTCTTCGATGATAAGCTTTCGAGCTTGTGCATGTCTTGGCTTGGCGATACAGTCTTCAGCATCCGCGAGGCAAGCACACAGAATCTCAAGAGGCTAACCGAGGTCTTTGGCGTGGAATGGGCGAACAAGGCCATCATCCCCAAAGTCATGAACATGGGCAGCCATCCCAACTACCTCTACAGGATGACCACATGCTTTGCTGTCTCGGTAAGTCTGACCCGGATCTGCCATTCATTGATGATGCTAACTTTTGTAGACTTTGGGCCCTGCTCTCTCGGTACCGGTCATCAACGATTCTGTGCTGCCGATTCTTTCAGGACTTGTTGGCGATGCCATTCCCAACATCCGCTTCAATGTCGCCAAGTCATACGCAGTCCTCATTGACGTCCTCAAACGGCTGCCGGACGATAACGAGACGGTCTATGGACTCGAGAAGGCCGGCAAGACGGGTACAGGTAGTGAACGGGGCGACGCCATCATTCGAGAGGAGATCCTTCCCAACCTCGAGAAGCTCATCAACGACGAGGACGTGGACGTGCGATACTTTGCGAGCGTGGCAGCTAAGAGCTACGGTGATGCTATGCAGACATGATGATACAGTAAACAAGAAAGAAAGCAAAAAGGGACTAATTCTTGGTGATGACTATTGGGGCATGTCAGGACATTAGACTTCTTGATCGCATGTCAAGTGAGAAGAAGAAGCTCGACAATGATAGATATGGCGTACAGTGCCTTCTCAAGATACCTGCATCAAGAGTCACGTTTTCATAAGATTTCCTGATCGATTGGCTGTCAGTGGTAGTTGGTGAGGCTGTCGGTCGTCACCACATGTCAAGTGATATTCGGGCCTATACCAGCCGTTGTACATTCATTGCCGAATGATGTACGTTTGATACTCATCTTGAGGAGATTGATAGTGATCAGTAGGCGGTGGAGCTACCGGTAGATCTCTTGGGGGTGAAAGCCTCCCGGGGCTAGACAAGCCATGACAACCACAAACGGTCGACCAAACAAACATGGCTTGTGGCTTTTGTGGGATACTGACGGTGATGTCGATATCGAGATAGTGTGCACACGCGGGTGAGGAAGGAGAGTAAAACTACCAATGCAAAGTGTCTTCGTCTCTGCAGTATGGTCATCCACGCGAGCATCACAGTAAGCACCTCCGGCACAGAAGACTTCCTCAACCTTGGCTAAACAAAACAATCATGAAAGCACTAAGAGCTCCCTACCTGTCTCCAGCATTACCTGCACTCCGCAATGCCCATGACTACGCCCGAGCTTGCTTCCAGAATCACCAGACGACGGACCATGTACCGTCTGTCATATTACACTAAAGTGCAACATCCAACTTGATGTCAAAGTGCTCTGCATTGCCGTTCCTTGCTTGTTTTAGACTCCTTTCCTACCGATGCGGCTCAACGGTCGTGGCTTGTACTGGCGCTTGATTGCTGCAATCGATATGTGGTCGATTGGCGTGAAGAGTATCAGTGCACAGGGCTAATGTCGTTGCGGGTGTCTCTGCGCTATCAAATCGATTGGACCGATGATGTAGAGATTGCAGGGATATGCAGGTCGGGGAGGGAAAGGATGAAGATGGAGGCAAGAAAGCACGCGACATGCTGTGCGGTGACATGTGTGGTCGGTATGGGCAGCCAATCGGAAGCAAGCATGATCTCCTGAGCTAGACCTCGTCGTCTTCCTCACGTTGATTTTCCTTCTTCTACCAGCACAACATGACCGAATCGCCGAGCAAGATCATCAATCATGACATCCTCATCCATCGGTAGGTAAGATCAATGACCATGTTGCTATACTCCCCCAACCGAAACATCATCAACGCGAACCGAAGCGTGCATGCATACAACGTCCCTCCCTCCCCTACTGGCCACTCACAGCCCAGGGGTCAGTGTGCACAGATTGCAACCGTTCGCAGTCGATGACGGCCCAATCTCTGCATCACGTTTCTGACATTACTGCAATCAACCCGTTAGCCTCCTCCTGTCCACAAACACGCCTGCAGTAGGTCCAAGACGGTGGGCGTTAATCTCCCGTCCATGGCGACGAACAGCACAAAAGGCGGCCATCCGTCCTGCTAATCCCAGAATCATCCACACAGCAACAATCTCATCTCAACAGCCAAACATCTTCTCTTCAGACCTCGGTCGTCCATTCATTATAATAACTCACCTAGTCACTCATTTCGACTCTTCAGTCCTCAGCTTAATCTTTAATCAACAAACTCATCCACTCTTTTAATAACCACCCATCCACCTTTCCACAACTCCCAACCTTAAACCAACCCAACCAACCCACCACAGCAAAAATGCAGTTCACCATCGCCGCCACTGTCCTTGCCCTCGCCGGCGCCGCCCTTGCCAACCCCGCTCCTCAGCAGGTCACCGTCACCGCCTCCTCCACCACCGTCGTGACCATCACCACCTGCGCCCCTACCGTCACCGACTGCCCTCTCCGCTACGTGACCCAGACCGCCACCACCACCTACGTCTACCCCGCCGGTACCCCAGGTGCTCTCTACCCATCCGCCTGCGCCACTGGCGGCAAGTGCGCCTTCGGCACCGGTGTCGTCACCTACAACGTGCCCCAGCCAACTGGCGGCTACAAGGGCCCCAACTTCACCGGTGGCGCAGGCCAGATGAAGGCCGGTGCCGCTCTCGCCGGTGTCGGTGCCGTCGCTGCTCTGCTCTTGTAAGCACCTTCACCTGACTCTGCCACCCATCTGCCGCATGGGGTCGGACGATCTTGAAGAGCGCATTGCAATGAGTTTACGACCAGCATCTTTCATCCTTCCAGGACACGCATAATACACTGCCATTACTTCTTCTGCTTCAACAACAACTTTTTGGGTTTCAATTCACTTCTTGGGTACACTTCTAATGTTAATTGGTTTTTTGGGGCGAGGAGTAGAGGGGAGGTTAGACAAAGCAGAATCGACATGGGTAGCTTATTAGATGAGATCTCTGGGACAAGGAGTTTCCACTGCTTGAGGGGAAGCCTGAAGGACTGGGTCGAGTTGAGGGGTGGCCTGTCGATAGCGCTGAGCCTTTTTGTTCCAAAAGGGCGAGGCGAGTAGATGAGAAATAGAATTGGCTGTTGATCAAAACTTCTTGTGCTTCTGCTTCTTGGTGACTGCTTGCCTGTGCTTGATGGCATGGCTTGTTACTGGTCATGGATAGATGATGGCCGCGTATGCGACAAACACTGGCGGTTGGGTCGGAGATTAAGAGTTAACGGTCGCTTCCCTCTGCGATGTCCTCCAGAGGCACTTGGCTCATGCAAGGTCAGTGAGACCAGACGACTTGGTGTTGGAGCGGCATTTTGCGGTTGTGATCAAGTAGTGTAGGCTCACATAAGGGAATTCGGCGCATATAGCTTGGTGAAGTGAATACATGGTCTATGACCTATGAATCTCTACAGATGACGTCGATTACAAACGCAGGTGCTTGGTCTCAGTGGGGACTGCTTTGATTAACCTTCTATTAGACCAGGCAATTTCTCCTTAATGTAGTCTACGACCGCATCTGGCCCTCGCTCGACCTGTAATCCAGGTGGTAATGAGAGCGTCCGGAGCTGGGGGCCGACTATACTCTTCGCCTCCGCGATGATGGACTGTGATTGTTCTGGAGTCCACATTGATGCTGTGAACTATAACTTGTCAGGGCATGTACTCCTTCGGCCTTGAATTCGGCTCTGATATCTTCGTATGACTGCCAAAAGTTCCAGGTGGAAATTCAAGAGACACTGCTACATACCAGGACATCAGGCTTGTGCTCTGTTACCACTGCTTTGACCTGCTCTGGACTATCTGCATTCCCGGCGTGAATGATTGTGTACTTGTCTCTTACGTCCTCTATGACTCGTCCACATAATCGCTTTGCACGTTCTGGTGCGTTGTTGACTGTGACGAGTTTGTATGGACCTAAGGGGGTGGAGGTTGCCATATTGTGGAGACCGAGGAGGATATAAGTGGCGAGTAAGGAGACAACAACTACAGTCGAGTATGCCTTCTTGCTGTAGCCTATCGTAATGGGGTCCTGTCGATGCTGTGATGGGTTTGAGGAAATGTTGGGTGAAGAGCGATTATGGTTGGTACTCTGGTGGTGCGGATGTAGTGTTGCATAGGACTAGTCCGTAGAAATATATCAAAAACACAAACCCACCGGCATCGCCCCGAACTACGGCGGGTCTCGGGTATGCACCGGGTCAGATTTTATAAGGCACACGTAAAGACCCATGAACCACAAAATTGCAACGATCATGGGGCTATTGATGTGGTGGAAGTCAAGACTTTCATTTCGGTGGAAGCTGTTTGTCTCTGGTGGAACAACGAACGGTGGGGCCGACCGTACGCGCTTTCATCCACCACCACTGGTCCCACCTCCGCCGGTCCAGCAGCATCCTAACAACCCTCCACCTGGTCTACTGCATTCACAAGATAGGTAGAATTCGAGTTGTGACATGAACGCGCTCATACACTACTTCTCGTTCTGGTAGATGGTGGTCATGGTACCAATGTGTGGCAGGATCTCCACCGCAAATTCATCACCATCCCTGAGGAATTGCTTGGGATTCTTGCCAACACCCACACCTGCGGGAGTGCCTGTCAAGATGATGGTGCCGGGTGGAAGTGTGGTTCCCTGAGAAACAAAGCTGATGATCTTGGGAATGTTGAAAATGAGATCACTGCAATCATGTCAGCATATCGCGTCAGGAGGTGTGGCTGTCTTGGACTCACTCTACACCACAATCTTGCATGACCTCGCCGTTCTTCAGCCCACGGACGTGTAGCTTAGCGGGATCAGGAATGAGCGCTGGAGATACTAAGGTAGGTCCAATCGGACATGCACCATCGAAGCCTTTACTGAAGCACCACTGGCTTTGGGAGAATTGCTTCTTCCGACTCGACACGTCGTTGGATGCAGTGTAACCAAGGACATAGTCAAGTGCTTCAGCTTCGGACACATTCTTGCATGGCTTGCCAATGACCACGGCGAGCTCGGATTCGTAGTCTGCCGTATCATGCTCGATGGTAAATTTGGGAATGACGGTTGGTGCTGGCCATGGGTCTGCTAATGACGTCTCTGGCTTCCTTGGTCATGTCAGCTGGATACTGAACTGTTATATTCACTAAACCTACATGAATACGACTGGCTCACTCGGCTCGTCCAGCTTGACCTCAGCAGCATGCTGCTTGTACTGCTTTCTGTCAGCTCACCAGGCTCGCCACTCGCATGACCCCGCACTTACGTTCAAGCCTATACACCTGATGGTGCCAACTTCCTTCTGTGTCAATGGCGACAAGATCTTACCGACCTTCTCGACCTTGTCTGTGAGCGATCCTGGCTCCAGTGCTGACTTGCCCGAAAAGACTTTGGCCTGGACCTCCTGCCCGCTACGCAATGCACGCCCTACATCATGTGCAGCCTCTACAGGCTCGCCGAGCAGCACACTCGAGGCATTGCTTGCCGGAACAAATCGTATGAGGCGTTTGAAGGCCATGACTTCTGATCAGATTAGTTAGGTATATGAAGACCAAGATTAAAAGAAGTGTTGACAAGGACAATCTACCACGGGTAATGTTCCGGGCGACATTGACATTCGGCATCTGATCACCCCACCATGCCCACCTTGCCCCACCCCGACTGCGATTGCGGAGCGTTCTTCGGCCTCTGTTTTCACGATGAAGCGAAATTTTATAGAGCAAGCCCAGAGAAACTCACAGGGACATGTGTACGACAAGATCACTCATACCTTTTCGCCAATATCTTCAATTTTTTTTCACTCGGACAAGGACGACTGACACGCAGCTGTTGAATAGATGCTCACATACTTACCAGAGCATTGATCGTACATCAGGCAATGTCGGCCTTCATTGATCGAGTCCATCGGTTACTTAGGGTAAGTGTTGATCAGAGGAGAATTGTCTGATTCAGCTTGACATGTTGTCTTGTGTCTGCTCTTGACATTAATATTCTCTGTGTACTGCCGACGCAATTTCACTTTGACGGCGCGTCGATCACAAAGCTTATTTCCTGCCAACGTCATCAGACGTCGAAGCAGCCCGCGAACAGGATTGTGAGGATGCCTAAGGCGGGGATGGTATTGCAACCAGGAATCTGGCACCACACCTTGTTGATCAGTCTTGTACTTCATATTTGGACCTCTGCGTGTGCTTGCAAAACCTCCGGCTGGCACGGAGCTTCATTCTTTGACTTTCCAAGCATTGCATCACGCTTCGGATTGTCCGGATTGCGCCTCGTCACTTGTCTTTCTTCCACGCTGCAAATACGATAATCGCTCTTGTCTTCTGTCAAAGCAAAGCACAGCTTGAGATCCAGCCTCACTGTACTGCAATCTCTATTGAGCATTCATAGCGACATGCCATTGGCTTAGCGGTCCTTCCAGTAACGATGTCCGAACTACACGAGTCGCTGAAGACTCTCAGCCCCGTCGACTTCGCCGATGTTCCACTGGATAACCTCACAGAATACCTCAAGTCGCACCTAGAAGCGGCCGAGCTGATATGCAACTCAGTACCTGATCCTCCCGGCGGTGAGCCATTCGAGTCTTCACAACCACTCCACTCGGAGCCAGATCTCGCTGGCTCCCACAAGGACATTGCAGCGTCCGCAGCACGAGCACCAACACCACATGAACACCATGCGAAGTTACAGAGCTCATGGGGAAAGCCGCTCAAAGTCGGTCAGAATCCTCTGGATGTCAAGGTGTACAAAATGGCTGCGCACGACAGGCACGGTGCATGGTTTGCACGGAGAAGCGTACACGAAGGCATATCATTCTCAAGGGTGAGAAAAGCTATGAGATGGGAGTTCCTGGAGTCAATGGCTGTTCAAGGCGGACCAGGCGCCGGGGCAGTCAGAGGACTTGCAGTGGACACCCGTCTCGAGAAGAAGAAGGTTGGACAACTCGGACAACTAGAAGTCTTCCAGCTGAGCGCACAATTTCCTGGTCCAACTACACCTAGAGAGTTCATCACGCTGCTCATGACAAGCGAGAATGCACTTAGTGAGAAGAGCGCGGCAGACGGCAAGCACATACCAAGACATCTAGTGATCATTTCGAAGCCATGTGATCATCCGGGTGCAGAGGAGAGATCTGGCTACATCAGAGGCAAATATGAATCAGTGGAGATGATCAGGGAGATACCCTTGCACAAGAGATCAGGCAAAGCAGCATCAACGTCGAATCTGCTAGACAACCACAGTGGACAGAAGAGCGGACGAGAAAGAGGCAGCACAATCAGCTTTGCGGAGTCAAGAGGACCGGATGCAAAAGGTGAACATATGGACACCCATGAATCGAACCAAGAGGACGACGAGGCCGACCTCAATCCGATTGAGTGGATCATGATTACGCGGAGTGATCCAGGAGGAGGCATACCAAGGTTCATGGTCGAGCGAGGCACACCAGCAGGCATTGTTGGCGACGTCGCAAAGTTCTTCGACTGGGCATGCACCAAAGAAGACATACCGGATCCAGACGAGCAAGACGTCGAGGAAGAGATGGAACGACGAAAGAGCGAAGCCCCGCCTCCTGAACTCACTCATATGGACCCTACGCCTCACCAAGACATGCCAGAGCAGACCCAACCCAACGGCATCCTCGCGACCGCTCAACAGGCGATCGAAAATTACGCTCCAGCAGCAGTAACAGACTACCTCGCCCCCAAATCCCAACAAGCCTCCTCCCCCATTTCTGACTCCTCCTCGGACTCCTCCTACGAATCAGCAGACGACTACTTCCAAGAACCCATCCTCTCCGCCGAATCCCTGCCCCTATCCGAGACGCTCCCCTCCGACGCCTCCTCCCCCTCCCTCTCCCGCGTCGGCACCGGCTTCGCCCACCACGACAAGGAGATCCAAAAACTCGAAATCCAGAAACGCAAGCTGGAAGCCAAATTGTCTAAGAAGCGGGAGACGGAAGCCAGCAAACTCGCTTCTCAAAAAGGCAAGAACGATTCCGAAGCGACCAAGGCGCGCGAGCGGCACGAGAGGGAAATCAAGAAGATCGCGGAGCGGCAGGACAAGGAGATGGCGAAGCTGGAGCAGCGGAAGAATAAAGAAGTCGAGAAGGCGAGGCGGAAGAGGGAGAAGCAGAGTGAGCGGGATATGGTGGGACGGGTGACGCGGGAGAGGGATGATTATAGGAGGAGGGTCGAGGCGGTGCAGAAGGAGAATGAGCTGTTGCGCGAGCAGATCGGGGAGGTGCAGAGGGAGAATACGGTGTTGGTGTCGAGGTTGACAAAGTTGCGGGGCGGGGATGAGGTCATGTCTGCGATCAGGGGGGAGTTGGGGAAGAAGAAGGGGAAGGAGAGGCCTGAGAGTATGCGGAGCTATAGTAGTGCTGCTTATTGAGATGTGGTTATGAGCGTCATGTTGGGATGGGACGGGGACATGGAAGGGAGTTGTGCGCTGGTATTTTCAAGCATATACGTTTTTACGACACTCATGCAAGACTATGTCTCTTGTGTGCAGAAATTATTGGGCATTGACTTCATAAGCTATAGTCATTCTTGGAAGTTGTAGTCGTCGCCATAATAAGCACGACACCAAGGCAACGCGAGATCCCCGCGACACGTTCGCCAACGCGTTCCCCCACTCGCGGTCGAAGAACCTTCGAAGCCACGCAGATCCACATCATGAGTCGAACATGCATTGCATGAGCATGGTAGATGCATAAGGCTATGCGCCGCCCGCCTGCATGAATATAGCTTGTAACATGTTTCAAACGATGCAGAATGGACAGAGCAAAGTGGGATGAGTGGTTGGCGCCGAGTCATGAGCTGGCGGCTAGATAGGGCTGCATAAGTTACAGACCATGTCGAGATCTTTGTTTGATATCCTGCCATCTGATGCACCTATGCCTTTTGCAACTGTCAGGTTCCTTGTGTTCCCACCTTCGGCCTCTGCACTACCACAAGACACGATGCTCCACGACCCGCTCAGTGAACGAATCCTCTGACTCCCATCCGTGCTTGCTCATTTCCTCCTTCACGTTTTCGGTCCGGTCGTCGTCCCACCTGAAGCGGTTGTCAAGCAGGAATCTGACCACATCTTTCAGCACATTCGACAGAATGATGGCATCCGACATTGCGATGTTCCAAATTTTGGAAACGCATCGTAAGCGCTGAATGCGTACGAGGCCACGAACCTCAATGCAAGCAACCATGATGAGCCTAACAATTTCTGGTAGTAGATCGGAGAAAGGCATGACGGCTGTTAAAGTAGCCAGTGTAGCGCTGTGCAAGTTGACTTGATGTCTAATAGATGGAGTGGAGAATAATGAGAAAGGACAAGAAGATAGCTATACTTAGCTTGCTCTTAGTCGGATTGACTATGAGCTGTGAGTTCTTACCCGCGAAGTGGCATTTCAGCCCAGCAATTCAAATGAGGTGGAGTTGAGCAGTACTGTCTCATAGGAGTTGCAGAAGGTCATCGTAGTCAGATTACAACGTCGATGGGATAGAGCTGTGAGATTCGAGCATCACTTCTTGCTGGAAGATTTCAAGGTTGATGAAGCAATAGAAGATGAAGCTGGATACGACAATTCCGAGTGCTAATTGCTGAATCGTGGCCGGAACGTTGCGGAAGCAAGCGAGCCAATCACATCAGATCTCCTGCCCGGCACATAAGGGATCGCGCTCAGCTGGAGCTCGGAGGTGGCACAGTCTTTTCAACCATGTCTCTCACCTACCATGCCGCAAACTTCTGCGGATCTCATAGGCTGCATCGTGTGCTGAAATCCCAATATACTCGCTGCAATCTGAAAGCTGTGCGGCACTACTGCAGCCCATTTTCATATGTAGGTTGACGGGGCTCCGCCCTTGTCCTTCTTACACTCTCCTCAAATACGATTCACCATGTCAGAACTTCAGGAGCCAGTGCAGCCATGCGAGCACATCTGCACATGCACTTTCGAGACTGGTATAACAGACGCAGACATTGCTCGATGGCGGCGGAGTGCTCGACCTCTCACCATCCTCATTACAGCTACACCAATCATCACGATTCTGTCGACCATCTGTATCATTTTCAAGTCGATTTCCTCCGCGTCATACGATCGCCATACAAGCATGAGTCACGCCAATGGCATCAAGAGCCCTTTGTACGGACCCTCTGAGTTCATCAATCTGTATCCCGAGCACATAATTGGCCAAGATAGGGGGCTGTTCTTCGCGACAGCTGTGGTCAGCCTGCTCTTTCCCCTGCTGATCAGGCGGCCGCTTCATGTCATCCGCGCTCACAGGTCTATGGGCAATGTGAGTCTATCTTACTAGTGCTTCATTTCTGGTATACTGATTGCTCAGGTCGCCGCAGGTACCAAGCGCATCCTCTTGCCGTTTTCCAGCTTAATACTCAACTTCACTACCACGTCGTTCGTCTATGCCACCATCATGCAGGCGAAGAGTGCGACTTTCGATGCAGAGTACGTTCCGGCGAACACTGCATATGATAAGGGAGCTTTCACCTATGAAGCATGGACCTGTCAACTCTCTACCACCTTACCCGCCACAAGAGCCTATGGGTTTCAGCGACAATGTCTAGGCGAAGTCGCGGGCCGGACTATGATGGGTAGTATCATGTCACTAATGGTCATCGTGCATGCCATCATCCTGTACGATCTCCACAGCACGAAAGACTTCGTCCAGGTAGAGGCACATACGAAAGCACAAGAGAAGGCAGCAGCAAAAGCACTCGAAAAGCAAGCAGACGTCTTTGATTAGAAATAGCAAGTGATACCCCTACCTCGTCTCCCCCGACCCACTTCGATCCTTCCTTTTCGCCTCCCTCACCGCTACATTCACCGCATCCAGCAAATCCACATGAAAATGCGGCCTATTCACCCCAGCCACGGTCCCCCTCCCCACCATCTCCCCCCTCCTCCTCACCTCCCCTTCCGTTCCTCCCGTTGTAGCTCTAACATTCTCCACATCCGCCTTCACCTCCTCCCCCGTCTCCCCCTTCGGCTCCAACGCAGCAACAAGATACAACAACTCCCTCTCCCCTCCGCCTTCCTTCACCTCCCCACTCGGCGTCCCGAACCCCGCCACGCCCAGTGCCCTCCTCGCCCACACATTCTCCAGCCGCGCGAAATGCCACTCCACCTCCTCGGGCGCGGCGTACTTGGCCAAGGCATTCCGCAGATCAACCAGGCCTTGGACGCTAGTAATGTCGACGTTGTTGACGGACGAGCAGTCGAGTATCACTGCCCTGAGGACGGGGCGGTGGCGGTTCCTCTCGCGATCGAGGCCGGGGCCGGGGTCGTTCCAGAGGCGGTCTTTCGGGGGAATGCCGTCGTCGTCGCGGGTGGGGCGGGTGCGGGACTTAATCAGGCGGAGGATCTCGGTGGTGTGGAGAGATTGGTTGGTGTAGTTCAATCCTTCGGGGAAGCGGTAGATGAAGACGCCCGGGTAGGGGGATTCGACGCGGAGGGAGGGGTTGGTGTAGGATTGTTGGTCCAGACTGATGAAGGTTTTGCGGGACATGAAGTCCCAGTGGGAAGTGAGGTGGGGGTCTGCGGAGGCGGGGGAGGAAGGAGGAGAGGCCATGCGGTGGACTTCTTGCGCGGTGGAGAAGATCTCGACTTGCCCTAGCAGATAACCTTTGGAACGGGAGATGCGGAGGAGGAGGAGGACGGCGGAGGCAGCGATGGTGGTGTAGATGGAGATTTCGAGGGAGGTGAAGACGGCGACGATGACGCCTATGAACCAGATGACGAGCTCGAGAGGGGAGAGACGCCAGTACTTGTACAGGGTGCTGGGGCGGGCGATGAGATTCCAGGTAGCGTGCAGCACGAGGGCGGAGAGCGATGCCATGGGGATGTACTTGAATACTGCTGTCAGGGCGTAGAGAGCGAGAACGACGATACCGGCACTGAAGAGGCCGGCTAGTGGTGTTCGGACACCGGAATTGGCAAGCACAGCTGATGCGCCAAACGAGCCAGTACAGACATAGCCGCCTACGAAAGGACTGAAGATGTTTGCAGCGCCCAGTGCGACGGTCTCTTGTGACGGTTGTATGGAGTAGTTGAAGACTCGACCGAACGACTTGGCAATGGCAATGTGCTCGATGATCAATATGATGACGATCGCTGGTAGGTCCGTCACGATGAGACCAAGCAATTCGGTGGAGGGATGAGGCACAGCAGCGCGACGGAATCCTGAATGAGTGTCAGTCATGATACCTGTGTGAAAAGGGTGATCCGTGACTGACCTTGCTCCATCTTACCTACAATACGAAATTTTGTGGAAGAAGCATCCTGGTTCCGATTAACCAGCCAACTGATAAATGTGAAGAGAAGCACCGTGGTCGCCATACGGACGGATGAAAGCATAGTCCAAAGTCGTTTGCGCTGAGGATTGCGCTGCTCCATGTAAGCGCATAGGTGTTTGATGACAAAGAGGAGGGTCAATGCTGTCAGACCCACGACCGCATCTAGTCTTGTGCAAGGGAGCCTTTTCAAGGTGTCTATGAAGACGAGATAAGGTGCTCGTCGAGTGTTGATACCGGGTATTCCAAGAAGCATAGGTATTTGCGTGCTCATGATGGTGATACTAGCAGCAGTGACGAAAGCGGAGATGGGAATGTATGGGATGAAATCAAGCAGCCATCCCAGACGAGCGAAACCGAGGAACAGTAATACAGCACCAGAGATGAGTGACACGGCTTTTGCCACCTCTTCAGGGGTGTATTTGCCAGGGTGACTCTCCTCGATGCTTGTGACGGCACTTCCAACGAGGAGCGACCCTACGATAGTAGTCTGTTTAAAGTATCAGTATCTCTGGTCTTGGTCTTAGATATATCAGCTTACGCCTATGACGATATCCTTTGATGTTCCGAACACCCAGTAGAGCGCCGCGCCGACAAATGATGTATACAGGCCATATTCGGGTGTAAGCTGGGCTAACAGTGCATAAGCAATACCTTGAGGGACTACCACCAATCCTATCGTGAGACCTGTATGTATTAATTGCCATGTCACAAGCGATTAGTGATATGTACACACCTGCGATGGCATCATTTGCCAGCCAATGTCTATTGTATCTCCTGACCCACCCTACGGAAGGGAACAGTTCATGGACATAATGGAGCAAGGACGACTTTGTGACTCTGATTGATCGGAACCATGTTGAGACTGATGGATCTTTCTCAACATACACGGCGGAGTCGGGTAGTCTCTTTCTGGCTCTGTCGACCAAATCTATGCCTGGACTATCATGTCCGGCGTGGACGAAACCCTGCTTGAGAGGCGCGGCGAGACGTTGAAGGCGGCTCTGCATGAAGACGGGATGATGTGAGGATGAAAGTCGTACGTATGAGGACTCCCGAACAATGGAAATTGATAACAAGTCCCTACCGTCGACTTACTGCTGTGACTTCATGTAGTTATGGTCGAGGGTAGTGGTCACCGCCAAGACGGCGATGATCACTGTGGTCGGCGACCTGACTTGGGACGGGAGGAACCAGCAGCGCAACGGGTTGTCTCCTCATTGTTCTTCGAGTCCCGTGTCGTGTAGACGGTTCGCTGCGGCATTGAGGATGATCCCAGTATTAAACTTCTGATGCTTTGTCTGGTCGTGCTCCGAAGGTATACTGGCATGCAGACTGCTGGTGTGTTACCTAGGCAGGTACCCTTCATCGATCACATGCTTGCTTTTCAAGCGGCTGTCAGACACCGAGGCTTGTCAGGTCCAGATCTACAGTGATCAGTGATATTGTAGATTACATGCGGCGTAGAGCTGAAATAGCAACATTCTGTGCTCATCAATAATGAACGTCTTGCCTGCCGGGGTCCCCGTGCGGCGCAAGGGACGATGAAAAATCCCCGCGCAGATCCTGGGCAAGGGTTGCATCGCGCACAGCCCCAAGAACGATGTCATTTTCAAGAGCCGCATCGCGACATGACACGCACGTCTATTCTGGCGTTCTGAAACAATCACAGCGTGAATGAAAACACATGAACGAGAACTGAAACGTGAACGAACAGGCTGCCCGACTTCGACGCGCGCTGTCAAGATCCACTCGACAAGGTCTAGATAGAATAGACTCGCATCCTGGCAAGTCTTAGCAAGTCAGAGACGGCATGACCATCCAAGCTGACGACCTGATCAAAATGCTGTGCGAAGCCAGATGGCAACCCCGATTGGCTGACCACGAATGAGCTAGCAAAGCAAGGTCAGAACGCCACAGCCAACCATCGCTTGTCTTTGCCCTCTTCCTACCAATTCTGCATCCGCACCGGCCATACGCCATGCAAACCAGCTCGGACTCTGTTCTTTGAGGGTCTTTGATGAGGATTTGCCGTTTCCGAACCACGGTCGCCCATCTCGGGAGCCGCATCGTGGCAGTCATGATTCCACGGCACTCTCGCCCACCGCGCCGCAAATGTGCATTTCGTGGGGCCTCCCAATGTCGATCGTCCATGATACTGTATTCTGACGGAGCCTCCGAACTAGCACTTGTTCGTGCAAGGGTGGCATGCTCTGACATCTGATCGCAAGACCGAAAACGATGACCGAGAAGCGCTGGAAGAGCAATGCGCATGGTCCAACGGCTTTGGCGGTCAAGGTCGTCCAAGGTCGTCCAAGGTCGCAATCTGTCCTGCACACTCCCGAAGAGACCTCATGATCCAGCAGACAGGCGCCCGTGACCACTTCCAGGAATATTCGAGTCGGTGCTCAGACACAATCCGGGACTTTTGGTTTGGGCGCCTATCGGATCCAACCTGGTCCTATTGATCTCTTACACTGAAAACAAAGAAATCCTACCTCCTCAGAGTGTTTCGTCCTCTGTGACTAACACAAGCGCTACAGCAGCATGACATGCAGCGACACGGTACACGTACAGTCTTCGACCGGACAAAGGCGCGCCGGACGCGACGACTGTGGTCTAAGTTGTGCATGAATTTAGCTGCATGAGTAGCGTGAGCCTGCCTGTGGCTATGGGGGCCAAGCAAGCCGCACATGTCCGTCCAACTCGTCAACTCATCCCGCTTTTCCCTCTATATGAGCTCTTTTCCACCTCCACCCTCATCCTACATCTCACTACCTCGCCCTACCTCGCCATCTCTTCCATCCTACGACCCGCTGACCTGACCTGATCTTTCCATTCTCCTCGCGACAATAATCTCATACTTCTTTTCCTCTCACACCAAATTCTCCCCTCGCCACTTGCTTTCTTTTTACCCGAAAATAGCCGACTAATCACCCGTCCATAATTTACAATCTGAAATGCCTCTCCAATTACTACCAGCCTCGGCGGCTGCCTTTGCACCTCGCGCCGCCCCGAATATTGTGCTGGGCTCAGACAAGGTCGAACCATGGCTCACGCAATCCATCAAGCGATGTCTCAAAGCTAAGAGAGTACTACACAACCCCAAACAACATGAACGTTGTCTGAACGAGCTGTTGGGAGGCGACAAGGCCATCTGGACCCTCACATCCTTGTTACTTCCCAAGGCGCCCGAGTCGGAGTTGCGCAAAGATGAGAACCCTCTCATCGAAGCCATCTCCAACTACAACATGCTTCATGTTCAGGCATATATCGTTCATGTCGACATGGTCTCTCAGAAAGAGGTCGCCTTCAAGCTTACAAAGGAATCTATCGATGCGCTTGTCGAATACCATCGCGACGTCTACTCAATCGACGCCGCCGACAGTCTCTTCGATTGGCCCGAGAAGGATGCTCAAGTCAAGAAGATGCAGGAGGAGTTTCTCCAAGCCACCAACCGCTTCGTCTTCAGGACAGGCGCGCACGCTTTGGAGGGACTCGAGGAGGATGGCGCAGGTGAACTCCTGGACGGCAGGGCAGAAGACGTCAAGAGGGCCATCATGAACCTCTTTGCGCCACTTCTTCCCCCACCACCCAGGATCGTCGACGTTGTCATTCCTGCTCCTGCCTTTGTTGGTCAACATGGTCACAACACCTGGTGGCAACAACCCACATACCTTCCAGCTCAGTCGATGATGCCCACCGAGTCATGGCAACCAGTACTTCCCTCGACACCAAGCCCGACCATGACCAACTGCAGTGATCCACATCCACAGTGGTGGCCATCGATATCTGTCGAGCCGGTCATGGAGCCAATCCATCAGCATTCACCGACTCCATCACTCACCCAGAACGACTACTCTTCCTGTGACAGCTCCGTGTACAGTTCACCGGAGCCCATGCCGCTCGTCTCTGAATTTCCATTCCCGAGCCAGCTACCTCAAAACTGCGGCTCCAATATGGGATTCAATGATTTTGGCATCATGGGATGGGACATGAACTCGTGGGCACCCCAGTACGCTGCAACCATGTAGCCGGAACAGGTCACCACTAATTCAAAACCCATCAGGTCCAGGACGTTCTCCCGGTCCGGGCTCTCAACAAGTGCACATGCTTGAGATGTCCCACGATGGGCAGTGTACTCTACAAACTCTGCATTTGATCGATACCCTCTGTAAACCATAAGGCATTCAGCACTTGGACGGCGTTCTGCATATTTCCAGCAAGCGATTTTCGGCTTTTTCCCACTTTCAGCATCAGCCCTTTTTTCTCTTGTCACCACTCGATCACGGTCGTTTCAGCGAAGGACTATTTTCACGGCCGCAACCCAGGATGGACGGCATGTCTCTCATTATCATGAATGATGCATTTACGCTCTGGAAGTCTACGATGCATGAATCATGAATACAACAACATCACATAGCAAGAGCTTGGATGTCTTCGGGCCTCGCGGCTCATTGCATGACGACCCTCCCAGACATTCACTTGCCTGGTGATCTCTCAGCAAAGGACTCCAACAGGAAGCCTGGCGCTTTCACTCTTCCGGGTTTGCCCGCTTCAGACTCAGTACGCACCACAGACGGTAGTAGGAAAGGTTGGAGCATTCAGCTATGCGAGGCACTGGTTGTCCGCAATAGATGCTGTCTAGCAACCCACGGGGCTGGTCCCAATGTGTAATAATTCGCCCAGTGTGGCAGCATCCGATCAACAATACCTAGTCGTCCTCGTGAACGACTTCGACACAACAGCACGCCAAGGGATAGATAGAATCTTGACCGCGGTTGCCACAAGACGTCCTCTGCCAGCCAGAGACGTCCCACAGCACGCAGGAACTGTCGGAGTGGATATCGAGGATAGTTTGGAATTGGAGGTCAAATGTTGTCCTCTGCGGCAATTTGTCTCGGGCAATCATCTGCCCAGACCAGCTGGACTGAATATGCATGCTTTGCCTGGTGCAAGGTATTGTTAGGATGCAGGTCGGCACTCTCTCTTAGTCTAAACAATAATCAGACTCTTTGTGTCGCTACATCTGCGCCCAATTCCTGTGCCTGTACGTGTCATGTCAGTAGCCAATCGCCAATCCCCAAGTATTTCGTGACAGCTGAAATGACGCCTTCAATGCATGACAGGCAAAAGTGGCTGAAGGGAGAAACAGGGGCCTTTCCCTTGAGCCAGCGCAGCAGAGTGGGACACTGTTGCCGTGCCGAGACGTCAGTCGCTTCTACCCACATGTCATTGTCCCAGTCTTTGCACCTACCGATCAAACTTCCAACAGTTGAAAACTGCTTTTCCTAAGATCGATACACTGGACATCTGCGACTCGCTCATAGATGCTTGAACGACCTACATGCAGATGCTGAACAGCAGCCAGTAGCCTCCGAGCAGGTCTCTCCGCTCCTCCGGCGGCGCCATGCCACCCAACAATAGTCCTTCAAATAATGTACTACCTCCAAGCCGTTGGTAAAGTTTACACGGTCGCTGACAAGTCATAGACAAATCCTGAAGGCGTGCATAATGCACAAACACGACCACTCACTCCTCTGTCCTACCTCTCCTCACCAGTGCCAGACCTGGCCGCGACGCTCGTGACACAATCCGAGGCCAATGCTCACGACGAGAACTTGCGCTTCTTACGAACGCCGATCGAAGTGCCCGACCCAGCGACCACAAGTGCTACAACGCAGACAGAATCGGCAGATAGCTCCAGACAGAGACGACTGGCTCGTCAACTAGATCAACTGAACCCATCTGGTCGGAGCAACAACACCGATCAGACAGATGCGCCTACGTCTGCGCCTGCACCCGCATCTGCGAGCCCGGACCGGCCACACAGAGACAGGATGATGCGGGTGCTATCGAGACTATCCCGATTCGACGAGTCTGGGCGACCAAGAGGTGGACCAGCTCAGCCGCGGCAGGAGACCACGAGGCGGACGAGCGCGATGGACACTGCACGGCACATGGTGGACGAAGTTGCGGATCTCCGGGAAATCATTGAAGATCTGCGACGGCAGAACCCTGCACTCGCGCCAGAAGTAGCCAATATTATGGCACGATCGAGGCTGGACCGCGAGCGAGAAACCGAAGCCGTGGCTAGAAACAGGATGCGGGAGTCACAGACCAGCTCACAGATCCTGAGTGGGCTGCAAAGGGCCGAACAAGAGGTGCAAAACTTGGAAAGGCGATTGCAAATGACACAACGGCGGCTGGAGAACTCCGAGCGTCACTCTGATGATTTGCGGTCGACCGCCATCATGCAGCATGCCAGGACGAGCGCCACTACCACCGAAAGGATGCTCAGATACATACAGCAGCGCGAGCAGCTGGGCGGCAACGAGCATGAAGGTCAGTCTACGCATGATTCAAGTTTGTTGTCGCGTTGGACAAGACTAGCGCGGGGCATAGACTTTCCAGAGAGCGACGGAGACACACCCATGACAGACGCACCGCCTCTTCGTGGCGAAGATACTCCTCAGCCGCTAGACCTTTGGGGACGAGACCAAGAGGTGGATCGTTACAGGAGGAATTATCTCACGCAACCTGCCAATAGGCACTCTCACGGTAAGCCGAGTCAAACACAAGTGTCACCATTTCTGGAGAATGCTGTAAGATACCTCGACCGGATACGTCAATGTACGTCCTACGACGACGCCTTGTCTGCTGCTATAGACAATGGCTTTGCAAATAAGGAATTCTTTGCAGACAAGCATGACGACTTTCTTATGGATGTAGGTCGATGTGCGCCACCACATCACTCTTCTTGGCTTCAATCTGGTGTACGATACTCTGGAAGTCAGCATACGACTTTTCAATCTGCCACTGGCAGGGACGTGTACCAGCCATATATGGCGGCAAGCGTGCATCCTCTGGACGTTACTAGGCCATTGCAGGGCCAAGCCGGGGCTACGATAGCGAGTGGCTCCGATGCTCGGATGCGGTCTTCCAACCAGCCTGTTGAGCAGTGGCCTGTCAAGGTCGTCCTGCATCTAGTCGATGAAGAGAAAATGATTTTGGCTGGAACCATGGAAGCGTATGACGTGCCAAGTCAAAGCGAGACCAGCGAGAAGAAGAATACGCCCATAACTACATTTTTGGAAGGACAGATTATTGACCTGCAAACTCACTCGTTCTTGACGCCGGCATCGCCAAAGAAGGAACAGCGATCTTGGGGCCACAACGCTTCAGTCTCGACTCCATCGACCAAGATCAACTTCCCGCAGACCACTGCTCAAGTCGACGCTGCAAATTGGCGCCGCTTGCCTCCTTTCTCCGATGAAAAGGACGACGATGAAGTGGCTCGCATCTTACTTTCGCATGATCGCATGGCCGATATCAATGAGAAGTATATTTTCATGCGGTGGAAGGAGCGATGCTTCATTCATCGGAAAGACGATCGATGTCCTGTCAGCCCTGAGGTCCGTCGCACCAGTGTCGCTGCCCAACAAGCCACTCCGCCTGCCACGACAGGGTCACCAAATCCAAGTCGGACTCGACGACGTGAAGGTTCCTCGCAGGCCACATCTCCAAATCCCAACCTCTCCTCGTCTCGTTATGTGACCGAGTCAAGCTTCTCCCAACCCATTCCGCGCTTCCCTCGACCCTCACAACAAGACCCTCCTTTCCCACCGCCATCGCAGCCACCAGCGACATCGACTCCCGAGCTACCTGCACCACCATCGACCTCGCCCGGTCCGGGACCAAATATAATCGCTCATATACCCACCCCTCAACCATCTACCGCACCCACTTCTGCCCAAAACGACATCCACTCCCGCCGCCGACTCGTCCTCGCCAACGCAGCCGCCCAATACGAAGCCAACACCTCGTCCACCCCCAACCCCGCCATCTCTCCCGCTCCCTCGTCCCCCGGAACCTTCAGCATCCCCCGCGAACTTGAGCGCCAGCGCCAACTCGAACTCACCCGCGAACGCGAACGTTCCCGCACCGAAACCTCCCTCCAACCCACCCCCGAGCGCGCGCGTGACCAAACTCAACGACCACGCCCAGACTCCCGAATCCCAGCGGGCTGGACGTACGCCAACGAAAATGCAAGGGAGCAAGCACAAGCGCGGTCGAGGCCGACGACGACGATCGTGTTGGGCGAAGGGGATGACACGGATACCGGGCATGGGTTGACGATCAGCGGGTTCTATTATGTAAGTTTGTGCAGGGAGACGGGGGAGTTGATGGGTCTGTACTGGGATCCGGGGACGAGTCCGTATCAGTGTTTGAGGTTGAAGGGGATGGGGGGCGGAGGGAGGGGGAGTTGGGGGTTTGCTTAGTCTAGCTCCAGTGCATGAGGGTGAAGGAATGGGTCGAAGGATCCCAGCAGAGGGCAAAGGACATGGCAGGAAGGGAACGCGGAGCATGGAATGGGCATATGCATTTGCACGGCGTAGAGCGGTGCATATAGCGAGCGAAACGATAATGAGATACCACGGTCCACTTTACCATTTTCCATTCTGACATAATATGATCCTTTGAAGAGGGCGTAGAGACACATTCACATGGTTCTTCAGCGTCGCCCAGTCAACGTAAGTGTATCAAGCAGGAGAGACGATGGTATTCCTCTCGCATGTAAGGTTTTTTTCGAGCGTCCGAGGAGCACTCCATCTATGATTTCCATGCCTGCATCAATATGCTTCATCTTCTTTAAACCACGCAATTCCTCTCATGGTATCAACAAGAAGCCCAAACACTCCGCACATGCACTACTCTACTGCTCCGTCTGGAAGTAGTTGAGCAGCACGCTGCGCTCCTGGCTCTCCTCACCCCAGTCCTTGACAACGACGCAAGAGCAGTTGACAACCTTGCGGGCATTACCCTCACGATCGATCTGGCCTATCACTCATATCAGCAAATCATCCCAGCGAAATCTCCCCTCAAAGATACGTACACAGACCAGCCCACTCTCCCAATTGCTTTCCATCCGGGACCTTGATAAGCGGGATCTTGTGCTCGCCGCACAGCGCGACAACGAGCTTCTTGTACGCCTCCTCCTCACACGCCTCGTTGAGCACGCACATGTGGGCCTGGCGACGGTCGAGGGCCTTGGAGGCCTCGCGCAGACCGCGGGCCAAGCCGTCGTGGATCAGCGCGATCTTGAGGACGCCCTTGAGCGCGTCGAGGACGGACATGCTGCCGGATCCGGAGGTGGTGGGGACTTCGACCTCGCCTGCGTCGGCGGCCGGGGCGGTGGAGTCTTCTACATCCGACTGGGAGGTTATTAGTATCTTTTCTGAGGAGTGTGATGGCTGGGAAAAGGGCGCGGGAGATGCAGGGAAAGGCATTGAGGCATGGACAGGGCTAGAGATGCAGCAATGCTGATATTCTAGCTCTTTTCCAATGCCCCAAAAGCGATCTCGTGCGTGATGCTGTCGTGCCTTCCCACGTCCATGGTCGTAGATGAGAGTTGCTGACGTACCATCGTGAATGCGGTTCTGTTGCTATTCTGGTCGAATGATCCTCGAAGACTTCCTGGTTGACAAAAGAATGGTTGGTGGTTGTCGAATTGAAAGATGCTTCAATTTCGAGATGTGAGGTCCAGAAATCTAAAGACTTGGCAAAACGATGAATTTTGGCCAGTGTGGGATCCGAGAGTCTGCACGTCCCCAAGAAAAAGTTAACCGTAGTGGAATTCAGCCGCATGCTGCAGCTTTTGTTGACAGAGTGACGCCGATTGTTTTGCGGAGCTCGACCTTCCATCGCGATCGGTCCCACTTCCACAACCTCAACCAAGGACCACCGCCCTCGACAGAGCCTGCCCAGCTTCACTGTGTGCTCGACTGACATGCTGGACTGTCTACAAATGTCATAGACATTATTCGCTTCTCCAATCGTCTTTCTGGAGAGTATTTAGATCCTCCTCTTCTCAATCATGGCTCGCCGTTCTTCGGCTCGCATCCGGGCCCGCAAGTCTTCGACACCACAGGTCAGTCCATACGCAGACGTGGTACGACATATCAAGTCATGATACTGACGTGGAATAGCCTCAAAAGACCACCGATCTCTACCAAGATGGTCAATTACGCACACCAAAGACCGCACCGCAGCTAGCCTTGGTGGCCGAGTCCGAAGAAATGCCCGGCGCATTTCCAAAAGATGTCACACCCTCCGAAACGCCTACTAAGCTCGCGAAGCATATAGCAGACGCTGTCGCTGGCAAGACGCGTACACCAAGGAATAAAGCTCCGCGTCCTTCCGACGAAGAGATGCACCCCGAACACTACCACAACAGCACATCAAAACCACTCGACGAGGCTAGATGGCTCGGCATCTCTGCCATGGGTCCACACACTGAGCCACCAAAGGCAGGAGAGAAGTGGACTCCTGCAGCCAATACACCAACCAAGCATGTCAAGCACGCTGAACCTGCTTTCGAGTTTACCTTTCGCGCGCAATCGCTCGAGCTCAGCAATGAAGCGCGTCAGATGATGGCAGAAAAGAGGGAGGAAGCAGCGAGAATCAAGAGAGATATGGTACGTATCGAGGGAGAGAAGAACGACTCCGAAGAAATGGATGGCAGAAAGAAGGCAAAGCCAAAGGGCAAGGTGGGTAGATTCAGCGACGTACACATGGCGCATTTCAAGAAGATGGACTCGATTGCGAATCATGCTTCTGCTTCAAGGCCGAACAGTCGCGACCAGAATCAGGACTTCCGCCCCAGTAGTCGCGACAGGATGCAAGATGTCAGGCCCAGCAGTCGTGGTGGTCTGGAGTCGAAGGGCGCGGAGAAGAGCAAGATTCAGTATCCTTCCTTGAAGCGATCTGGGTCGAAGGCCGGTCTGAAGCAGGGTGGTAGGGACACCGAGGAGAAGACTGGGAGCACAGTGCAGTCAAGGACATTACCGACGCCGGAGAAGAACAATCGACGCCCATCACCTGAGGAAGGAGGATCCCCAGCCAAGAGGGTCAAACTTGCATCACCAAAGACCGCTGTTCCAGTCCCCGCGCAGTCTGTCATCAAGATCGCGACGCCATCAGTCATGCACCAGAGCGTTCTTGGATCAGAAGCGAAGCCGAAAGGAGTTAGCTACCCAAGTTTGTCTACTCCGACAAAAGCATCCCTGGCAAGAGCAGCCACCGTCAAGGCAAACAAGACAACTATGATCCCGTCTCTCACCCGCACACCGTCAAAGTCGGCTTCCAAAGCACCGCCATCCAAGGTACACGCTGGAAACTCCCTCCTCGCTCGATCGCCCACTAAGTTTGCGCACATGTCAGCGAAGAAGGAGGCACCCCGTGTTGAGCCTGGGAGCCCACTGCTTGCTCGATCTCCGACCAAGAGTATCTTTGCGGAGCGTCTGGGAGTGTACAATACCAACAGTGACTCCGACTCGGCTGCGGACAGGACACCTCTCCTCTCGAGGTCTACAGCACGCATGCCCAAGGAAACAGCTTCGGACACATCTGACGCTGAGCCTGCCAACAAGATTCCTCTGCTCTCACGCACTCCAGCCAAGCCACCTCTCGAGAACAACCCCTTCTCCGCTCTACCCACCAGCACTGGGCCAAAGTCCAATCTTATGGACCGCTTCAAGCTCCTCCGCAAGTCACCAATCAAGTCAATTCTTCGCACACCTCAGCGTCTCTACTCTAATGATCCCAACAAGATCGCAGCGGGCACTCACCTCGCCACTCCTCCGACAATAAAGGCCAATCCATTCGCCGACCTGCCGACCTCCAATACCCCTGCAGCACGCGGCGGTGTCTGTTTCCACCACCCACCCGCCACAGCTCCCGTGATGAAGCACGTCGACTTCTCCGCCTCCACCAAGTCCGACGACGAAAGTCCCCTCCCATCAAGCAAGAACATCATCTACCCATCCCTTCCTGCCCGTAATGAAGACAAAGCAAACAAGGAGACCAAGCGCCGACAAACCCTCGGCCCTCTCGCCATGAAAGACTTCACCTTCCGCGCCGACGCCGGAGCAGGAATCACGTTCGGCCCTTCCCCCTCGGCACAGAAACACAGTCCAAAGCCAAGCATAAGACACGTCTCAGCGGAGCCTGCCCTGCCATCTTTAGGCGGCATCGAGCGCAAGAGGAAGCACGTCGAAGAGGACGACGTGTTCGCCCCTGCTCGTTCAGCTCCTGGCGCATTTGTGGACGAGGACGAAGACATGGGTGAGGTAGAAGGAGGGAATATCTCAAGCGACAAGGAGAACGACGTGTCGTACGCTAACATTCTCGCCAACCAGCCCCCTCATGGCAAGGGCAAGAGCAAGACCGTCACCGATTCCTCTGCGTCCACCACGAGGGAAGAGGACCCTCGACCCACTAAGCGCGTCCGAACCGACCCGGCAAACGAGAAATTATACCCTTCTCTCCCATCTCTCCACTCCACAGGTACTGCGAGAGAGAGGGAAGGAAGCCAAGACCACATCCCCATCTGGGCCAAAGGGACCGCGGCGCAAAAGGCACGCGCTAGTCTCGCGAAGAAGGAAGTCGAGAGGAAGAGGGTCGGGACGTTTGCGAACAGGCCCAAGGGTCCTGTAGGGAAGAGACCCATTGCGCAGGGACAGGGACAGGGGTTGAGCAAGATTGGTGAAGTTGGACAGGTGGAAAAGGCGGTGCAGAGTAAGGTTGAGGGGAAAGGGGTGTTGAGTAGAGCTAGGTTGGATGCGCTGAGTCAGCCGAAGAGGAGGGCTTGATTGTGCTCAGGAGAGAAGAGGGGATAGAAGATGGGGAGGAGATTGTATATTATCTGCATGGAGAAGGGTGGCGCAACAGACGCTGCAAAGGATGATGGCGTTCGCGGGTGGATCGGAGTCGAGATTGTATTATACGATAGCCACGCAGCGATGATGGCGAAAAGTTTACAGCATATGAGGCGAGCTTTGGAGCTTGTCAATGGATGATCACCTCACGAGTGGACCACTGTGATCGCGCTGAACTGTGATCGCGCTGAACTGTGATCGCGCTGAACTGTGATCGCGCTGAACTGTGATCGTGCTGAACTGTGGAAAGATTATGATATCGATGCTTTATCCGTCGTCTGTCATGGCACTGATCGTACAAGCTCTTGTCCGAGCCTTCCAAGGTAGCTAAATCCAACCTGTCCTGTCCTTGCCCAATTGTTGCCCCTGCTTGGCCTTGTCTCCATTCCCTCCCGACATTGCATATCCCTGATTCTACCAGTCCATTCCCGTCTCTTTTCTGATACCAGGGTCCTCCCTAGATTTGCTCTTGCTTCGCTTGAACCAGTCCATCACTCCAGTTGTACTTTTCTGCTTGACAGCCGCAAATTCGAAGCGACCTTTGTCGAAACTGTCTCTAAGACGTACACTCGCTCTCCTGGCTAGACTTGGCTGTCTCATGTGTCCCAATTCTGCTAAATCAGATTGCTCACGTCGTCCTCGGTCTGGACTTCGTTCCTACCGACTGCGCTCTGCTCGAGGATTCGCCATACCAAGTACTGATGGGGGCATCTGTAGACTGAGTTGATCAACCACATGCTGCTTCCGACTTGTTTGCGTTTGAGAGATAGACCGCGGTGCGTCGTAGGACTGCATATTGTAAGGTTGGGGTCCAGCGTGGTAGACCTCAGTCCGCGTGCGTTTGAACGAGTCCAAGCTGCGCATGCCTCTCAACTTTTGTCGCATCGAGCCAGCAATACCCTGCGCTTGGGCTGCAACATCGCGCTGTCCATCCATTCTGATGCTCATGTTACTGCCATTAAGGACCGTGTACGATCCTGCACTGAGCCCTCCGAGCGAGTGGTTTGAAGGAGCGTTGTGCAGAGCGAACTTGTGCTGTTGGGTATACCGATCGTGGTCATTCCGACTGGGCTCTCGTGATCCGGAAGGCTGGACTCGTGGTTTGACTCTCCGTGGCGATTCTTGGACGATTCCGTCTTTCTGGAGATACCTGCGAGGCGACTTGTCGATCGCTTGTCCAACCCGCTGTAACTCTGACGCATGCGCTCTGCTTTGCTCCAGCGATTGTTGTCTTGGTGCAGCAAATGCTTTTCCTTGCAGCCTTGATGGATCACCCAGACGTGCTCGGGATTGTGCGGATGAAGCTGAGGAGTGTTCTCTGGAATGTTGCGCCGCTCGGCTGCCACTGCTCTGCCCAGATGTCTTTCGTGCTTGTGTCTGCTGATGCGCTGCACGTTTCTGCTCAATTGCAGCTGCTACCTGGCTGACAGCATTCGGAACCACATCGAGTGAATTCTGAGATGGTCAGCTATTATTGTTGTTAACGAGTTACCAAGACAGACCATATGAATCAGTATGATAGGTAGTTGAACCAAGAGGAACTTCCTGTATCATCGTTAATCGACCGCAGCAGTCTCAAGGAGAATCCCATACATATGTGTGCTGCCAATTGTGATGTTCAAGAAGTATCGGACTTCAAAGAACTTGCCTGTCGGGCAGTTAGAAGGAATGATGTTCGGCCACGATACTGGGGACTGACCGCAACGAACTGTGGCATGACCACGAGGCAATTCGATGTCACATGTTCTGACCACGCTGCTATGAGGCGCAACTCCGTTCCAACCATACTTGCCGACTTTCAGGTTGGCCCTTTTCAGGACGGTCTGCTCTTTGTCTTGAAAGATGCGAGCTTGACTAGCCGACTTCTCCAGAGTCGATGCTGCTGCATGCCGGTAGTACAGGATGTCCCTCTCAACACTAAGCTCGAGCTTCTTCAACGTTTTGTGGCTATTGTTGGCAACGTGAATGTCTACGAAGATGCTGCTTCCACTAACCCATACTTGACGATGCAGTCCAGCGGTAAGTCTGACAGTCTCGACGTGACCATGTCGTGCCATATGTATCTCGTCAAACGCCGTCAACGGACTGGGCAGTGAACGTAAGGCTCTCTCGGCTTGTTAGTGTCAGCTTGATATTGTGAGGCAGGATTTCTGGAGCTTACGATCGTACGTGGAGAGCACACTGATCTCCTGCGACTGCCTCACAATAGTTGGGACACCGTTCTCGCTGCAGTGTAAGGTCATGGACAACAGGTAACGGATTTGAGCTGTTCTAGACCGAAATGGCGCCGGGCCTACATCGAGAGGCAAGCTGATTCGGAAGGGAAGGTGTGTGATCGACGGCTTGAGAATCCACAAGCATCCACGGAGCGATAAAGGCGCCGTAGATTCTACCATATCTGGAGGAGGAGGATGCTCGGCGCTCAACAGCTCCGTAGCGAGTGAAAGAAAGACAGATCTACGATGTTGTCCGACCAGCTCTTCAATACCGAGCAAATCGATTGATGTCCGTGAGATGAGCAATGTGCGTCTTTGTCGAGCCCATTCGGCACCATCAATGGCGATGCGTGCGAAGCCTTCGACGCTGCCTCCGCCAACGAATAGAGGCGCGACGATCTGGAGCTGGGCTGCAATCCGATTGTGTCGCAACACCGGCTGATCGACGATATCGAAAGGACAAGGGTCGCGCACAAATGTGCCTGAAGGTACTCGCCGAGCTGAGTCAGACTTGACAGGATCGAGTCGCTCTTGGATCTTTCGGACTGGGGAATTACTGCGACCTCGATCTGGCACTCGTCTTGGTACAGCAGGGAAGGAATGGCCATCGACAGTGAGACTATCGGTAATCGGGATGCTTCTGAGGTTGTTTGAAGAGTGTCGAGGGGGAATGCTGGCGATGGGCAAACTGTAAGAATCTGAACCTTCCTGAATGTCTTCAGATGTGGTGCTCGAAGAAAAGTGAGGACGTGGTTCAGCTCGCTGCTTTCCCTTCGCTTTGGACGATATCGGGGGTTCGACAATTCTGACCGAGTTCGTCCTTTTGGCAGTGCCGACTTGCTTGAGAGACGTCTGTCGCGGAACGTGTGATGGAATTTCTCGCTTCTCTTGAGGTCCACGCAAAGCTGCGACGTCGGCAATACTTGGTTCTGTGATCTCTCTGATATCTGATAGTGGCCGTAGGATACTTGACGAGTCCTTGATAGGAGTGGTGGGCTGTGACCAGCTGTGTTGAAGATTTGCGCCTGGATGGGAACCAGCTGGATGTAAGTGATGGCGATTAGCCATGAGCTGGGAGCAGCAAGGATCCAGTTATCAAGTTCCATTAAGGGTCGACGGCGTGTGCAAAGTGGTAGAGGTGATGCAGATTGCAGCGGCCTCGGACTCCTGCACACTGCGAGCAGCTGAGTGGTATAAAACTACTACGAAGATCCGCCGTAGTCTGCGGGGAGTGCTGATTCGCTATCAAAAGACCGGTCGTGTAAGCTGCTCCCAATATTGAAGATTCTCGAAAACATGATGCATGATCATCGGAAATACCGACAGTGTGGTTGCAAAGTGAAGCTGTCCACTATTCAACGCTACTGAGGAAGGGACCACGCGGACCACGCGACATCCCTCTCCGCCGCTACTCACCTTTGAACAAAACCCAATGTTGTTCAGCGATTCCCAGTTGAACATCAACAGCAGACTTGAGGGAATCGACGGTGATATTGCTTCATTTGTATTCCAATGTCGATTCACAAGAGCATAATCACAGCAAGTTGGCCAGTTGATGGAGACCTGCCACACTGTCGACATTGAAGTCAGACGCCTACAAGGTCGACTTCCGCAATGCCATCAACGTGCTATACCAGCAATCCACACAAGATGTTGTTCAGGGAGTCGAACAACATTGGTGCGGAGATGTTCCGGAGACGTCCTTGAGCCAAGAAGGAAGGAGGGAGTCTCAGGCGGTCCGCTACGGACACTTGCCCTCAAGTGGTAATTATAGCCCGACGCAGCAAAGGGCGAGGAATCGGAAAGAAGGCGTGTGAACGATGCTAGACACAGCATGGTCGTCACATAAGTTGCTGGCAGCGATCGCCAGCAGGATGAGCGAAGGCGAGGGAAAAGACCAGCAGACTACCAGAGTCGCAGCGTTGCAACGACTCGTTCTCGGTGCCGAGAGAAGCCTCCTTCACCAAAACTCCTCGGGCGCCGTCACTTCTTGAAAAGTCTTTTTCTGGCGTCCGTTGTCGGGTTGTAAAGAGAGGGGAACCGTGCCGGATTTTATTGTTCAAGACAAGTGCGTTTTCATTACCCAACTCTTTACCTCATCTCTCGCCCTCCCTTTTCCTTATCTCTATTCCATTGATAAGTCGATTGCAAACGTCGCCCTATTGGAACACAGTTCTGCCGCACTAGCGTCGAGCACCTCATCAAGCGCGTCACCACATTGGTCGCTCACACTCGGCACGTTCCCTGCACATGGCCGCAAGCAGTCCGTCTGCTACCTCCAAGGCTGGTGCAGATACGCAGCACGATGACCAACCCATGGCCGACGCCCCAAAGATAGAGGCGATTAACGAAGACACTCCAAGCTCTCTCGGCTCTTCGCCAGAGCCAGAGCAGGCTCCTGCTGGAGACTCGAGTGCGGCTCCCCCGGATCAGCAGCAACCACAGAAACGCAAGGGCGGCCGCAAGCCTGTCAGTATCATGTTCTTTGCTTGACCCCGCTGTCGCTTATCTCCCATATCCTGTCCCGCCCACGTGCATTTCTTAACCTCTTTGCTCTGATTGCTTGCATTTTCTCGACAACCGTGATGGCCATACTAACGCAGCCTAAGATTTATGCGACCTCGGAAGAGCGCAAACAACGTAATAGGCAGGCTCAGGCCGCCTTTCGTGAACGTCGAAGCGAGTATATCAAGCAACTTGAAGCAACGATAAAGCAACATGAAGAAGCGTTGCGAAGTTTGCAACAAAGTCACCGCAGTGCTGCAGATGAGTGTTTGATGCTTCGATATAAGAACTCTCTGCTTGAAAGGATCCTGTTGGAGAAGGGCGAGTATAAATGCACGCATATTTTTATATCCTGCTGACACCAAACAGGCATCGACGTACAAGCTGAATTGCAAGTCAAGACAGGAAGTCCAGTCTTTGATCCGTCGCATCTGCCGACTCCGATGCCTGCTCCACTGGTTCCGACCCCTTTGCAGAGATCTGCTGTCAATCGTCAGCAAGTTCGACGATCGTATCAGAGTGTCAACACACGTCCGCCTGCTACTCAGTACATGCCTCGCAATCCTTCTGTGTCTATGCAAAGTCCTACGGGACAACCAACTCCGTCTTCTCATGCATCATCGCCGACTGCCATGTCGAATCGCTCGACGGCTTCGATTCAGCAAGGTGGGATCCCATCCCCAGCATCTGCTGGCATGGCTCAAGGTCAGATGCAGCAGTCACCCATCACTCAGTCACAGCCGACTGCTCGACCATTACACCGGCCCATGTCATCGCAGTACACTAGCTCAAGCGTCATGTCCAGCGCTTCGACGGGTAGTTCTAGGTCAATAGGAACTGCTCGCGTAGGAAATGCGCAAATGCCGCAGGGATATGCATATCCGAAGCAATTCCAAAATCATATTGATCAGCTCGGCAAGTCTCCCCACATGGTCCTTATAGAACTCTGTTCGTCCTAGATTGATTCGTTACAGAACAAGAATACGACGCCCCACATCACCAAGACATACCACTCGAACACAGCCCGCACGAGCGACAACAAATGCCCGAAGATTTCGATGGGGAAGATTTTGGACTCGGAGAACAGTTCCAAGATTTCTCAGCGCCAACAGTTCAACAGGCGCCTCAACCTTCACAACAGCAACATGGACGAACGCGACCCTCGACAACGCAGCCAGGTGTTTACCCTCCGGGCCATGCAGCTTTCGATTCTTTCGACCCTATGCTAGACGCCGACCCTTTCGGGTTGACCGCCAGTATGCACTTTCCAACAAGCTATTCTTTTGACCAGCCGCCGGAGAAATAGATAATGAGATATGACTGGAGGACATGACTTTTACGACAGCAGGCAGAGAGTCTGGTAGGGATTGTCGAGGCGCTAACGTCTTTCTGTATATATACCCCTTAACCTCCTCACTCGAATATCCGGGTCACGGGACGGTAGAAAAGCACAGTGGAACAGAATACTATGAAAGTACAAGTTATGTGGTTGACGTTCGTCACGTGCAGATATCCGATTCGACATGTGATTCCACAGTGCCATCTAGACGATGCCGAGTCGACAGTGATCTGTTTCCATGTCTTTACCATGAGCATTTCCACGCAATTATGACACGTGAGTCCGTGTGAGCTCGCATCGCGTGAACTATGACATGGGTGACCTGGTGCTAGATCGGCTTATCTTCGGCAAGTGATTTTACTCGAAGCAGCCACACGCGATTTCTCTTTCCAGGCTTGACCTCATTGGAGACGTTGCAGGTCGCATTCACTGCATCGACACAGATCAGCAATTGAATATCCTCGAGAAATGGCTACTGTCTAGTCAATTGGTATCATTGAGACCGCCACATAATGTCTGTACCTGTGGCTAGCAAGGTGCGTAAGCTTTTCTTCATTTCACACCTACAGACATGACGCAGCTCCATGCATACACCAATGGCACCATTCAAAGCTCAATGACATTGCGAAACATCTGCTGACTTGATTGATGATAGAACCTCTATGAGTTGCTGGGTATTTCGAGCTCTTTCCCAGCTCAAACAAGAGTCAACTCTGACATCATCCAGGCAACGACCCAGAGCTCGACCCAGACCGAGAACCCGAGCCACCTACCAAGGTCGCCGACAAGAACCTTTCTCGATCAGGAAAGAGAACCACTGGAGGCGATGTAGTCCCAAGGAGCGCTGCGAGGGGCGAGGGTGCCGCTCGAGGCAATCGCGACAACTTCACTGGCAATGAGCGAGGTCAGTCAACGCAAAGGACTCGAGGAGTCTAAGAAGAGTCTGGGTATCAACAGGAGTGAGGCTGACATGTACATGTAGCCATCCGCGATAAGACCGCAGGAGCTGTGCAGAACCGCCAGAAGCCTACCGACGATGGTCTTCGCCAGGACCGTCACCGCGATCGTCTGAGGGGTGCGCTTTCGCAGATCTGTTTTCACTCGCATCATCTAACTTGTAGCAGAGCCTAATGAGCACCGTGACATCGGTGGACGTGGCCGCAGCTCGCGTGGTGGCTCTTCTGGCTATGCCTCGAGAGGCATGCGCGGCACTCGCACTGGCCGTGACGACCGCCACAGCAGGACTGGCATCTCGTGAGTATTATATCATGACAGTAGTCGGCCACATAATTGACGTCTATCAGCGACCACGACAAGCAGGCTGGCCACGGATGGGGCGAAAACACTGCCGAAGGCGAGCTCAAGGATGAGCAAGGTGGCCTTACTGACGCACGTGGTGAGGAGGAGAAGGAAGGCATTGTTGTTGACGATACTCCCGTTGACGAGAACGGTGTTCCAGTCAGCGACCTCCCCGCCGAGCCAGAGGACAAGACCAAGTCCTACGAGCAGTACCTTGCCGAGCAGCTCGAGAAGAAGGCTGCGTTGAACGATCGCCCGCTTGCCGCCCGCCAGGCCAACGAAGGTAGCAGCAAGAAGTTCCCCGAGGGCAAGGCTTTCTCACGCGATACTGAGGAGGACTTCATCGCCGGCTCCGGTGGCAAGAAGGGTCGCGCACGTGACCGTGGCGACAAGAAGCAAGTCCTCGACATCGACCAGACTTGGGTGGAGACTGAGAGTGGACGTGGAGATCGCGGTGGTCGTGGTGGCCGTGGCGAAGGACGTGGTGGTCGCGGCCGTGGTGAGGGTGGACGTGGTCGCGGGGAGGGACGTGGCCGTGGTGGTCCACGTGGCGGACGTGGTGGCGAGCGTGGGGGTGAGCGTGGCGAGGGCCGTGGTGAAGGACGCGGATCTTTCAGGGGTGGACGTGGCGGCGGACCCGTCAACATCTCCGACTCCTCTGCATTCCCCAGCCTCGGCAAATAAGCGACCAACCAGATCTACCTCGCCTGCAGCGTTAACCTGAGAAGGATCGCTACTACAGTTCGAAACGAGCTCGCAGATCAGCAGGCGTGCAAACAGGTGGGAGCATAAGAAGGAGTAGGAGTAGATAATTTCACTCATCTTGTCCAAGATGAATATCTCAGATCATCATCAAAGTTCGGTAAAAGCAATAAATTGACATCAAGTCCAGACTGCTATGTTCGCTGAAGAAACCGCTCGCTCGCTATGGTATGGAACTCAGTCTGTACTCGTTTTCTTCAGAGGAACGATCACCTGATCTTTTCGATCCTCTTCTTGCCTACGTCCAGCTTACCCTGTACCCTATCGACGTCGCTCTCCAACAACCCCAGCATCTGGTTTTGCACCACCAGCTCCTCGTTGATCAAGATGCCCATCTCCTTCATCCTGCTCACCGCCTTGCCGATCTCCAACACATCCTGCTCCTGCTCCTCCATGACATCCTTTTGCAACTGCAACACCTGCTTGTTATCCAGCTCCCTCGTCCTCTCCGTCTCTTTATGCGCACCCAGCACCCTCCCCGTCTTGATTCCCGAACTACCAGTCGCAGCACTTGTCCCCTCCCACAACCCCTTCTTATCCGCCGCACTCGCCACCGCACTCCCCATCTCCCCTCCCGGCCCCAGACTCTTGACCGCCAAAGATCGCAATTGCGTCTCCAATCCCTCTACCTCTTTCCTCGCAGCAACAAGCAGATCTCTCCGTCTCCGCACCTCCCCATCGCCCAGCCCTCCACCCCAGCTCTCCCCATCACCAGACGAAAGCGCCTTCAAACTCCCCTCGCACCTCGCAATGCCCGTCGCAGCCTTCACCAACGCCCCCTTCACCTCCGCCGCAGCCGCATGCTGCTCCGTCGTCGTCCCCGCCTGCTCCCTCTTCCTGATCCCAAGTCGGGCATTGTGTATCTGCGCCTTGACATCCCTGTGCAGTGCCAGCCACGCATTGGCATCCAACTTATCCCCCGCCTCCGCGCCACCGGACGCACTGCCCCCTTTCGGCGCGGACAGACTCGCGGGTAGAGAGAGGAAGTCCCGCCATGCTTTACTCTGGCGCCAGCGCGAGTCGTCTGCGTCGAGGATGGCGCGGAGGTAGGATTCGAGGTCGCGCCGGCGGGACTCGACGAGGGCGGGCGAGGAGACAGTGGAACGGAGCCAGGATTTGGGTGGGGGAGAGAGGGGAGGCGGGGATTTGGTCTCCGAGCTGATGGAGGTGTGCAGGGTGAGGAAGTCGGAGTAGCGTTTTTGGAGAATGTGCGAGCGGAGCGGGAGGGTGAGGGTTATGTTGTAGACTGTGTGCGGGGAGGGGGAGGGGGCGGTGTGTGTTGTTGGGATGGAGATTTGTAGAGGAGGTGGCATTGTGGTGATGTTTGTGGTTCACAGAGGTTGTGTGTGGTGGGTTGGGAGAGGTGTGTTTGAAGCTGGGCTTGGATTTCTAGATGGCAAGCGACTGTTTGCGATGATGTCGTTGCTGCGGCGGACGAGCGGTCCGGGATACAGTGCTAGACAGTTGATTGGTTGAAACGAGTACCTCTTTGTTCTGGGATATTTCACATGGCCTGATTTCCTCATCAACAAACAGTGTTTGAACATGCATGCAATTTAAGCGAATTGAGCGTCACCAGCCCTCCTCAATACTGCATGAGTCTCCTGTCTCTGACCTGGAGAGCTGCCTGGCACGGCTCTGTGCACCGAATCTTTTAGTTGCGTGGGCGGCGATGCTTAACCAAAGCTACCACCACGTACGATAGTAGAGAGAACAAATGGGTTTTTCATTATACTCTCTCAGGGCCTATCATTCTACACGATCGGTCTAGCCTCCACACCTGTCAAAGTAGGCACCACAGGATCAATCAAGCCAGTCTCGGCATTGAAAGTTAGCTTGTCCACACATGTCTCTCGGCTAGTGCCATTTCCATCAGGGATCGCGAATCGATGATATGCGATATACCAGTCATCCGAGTCTGGCACATTCACGATTGAATTGTGGCCGGTTCCCAAGATACCCTGACTGACGTCCTTCTGCAGCACAACACCTCTGTATGTCCATGGACCCTCGATACTGTCTGCTGTTGCGTATCCGACGCGATAGTTCTCTGAACGGGTGTCATCAACAGAATATGTGAGATGGTACACGCCATCCCGGTATACCAGGAACGACCCCTCTCTGTAGTCTGTGAGACCGGTCATCTCCCTCAACGTAGCGGTATTGATGCTAGTCATATCGTCATTCAGCTGCGCCTGGAGTGGCTTGCCGTTGCCCCAGAGGAGCCAGTACACACCCGTCTCAGGATCTTGGAAAGCTTGCGGATCGATGGCCTGGCCTGAAATGATGGCCTCGTTGTTGAGGACCGTGGCCTGCGATTGAGCGATAAAGGGTCCTGCGGGGGTGTCCGCAATGGCTACGCCAATGGTCTTGCGGTTGTATTGCGCGTTCTGGCCGGAGAAGTAGAAGTAGTACTTGTCATCTCGAGAGATGATGGTCGGTGCCCATGCGTTACCAAGAGCCCAAGGTACATTGCCACTCGTGCCGTTGAGGATGAGGAAGGGCTGCTCGGAACGTGTCCAGTCTACCAGGTTGGGTGACTGCCAGGTGTAGAAGACTTGTCCACCCCAGCCTGGGAAGCCATCAGTGGTGGCGTAGATGTAGTAGGTCTTGTCAAAGATTGCAATGTTGGGGTCAGCGTAGAGACCTTTAAGGACAGGACTGCCAGAGGAGGCTGCTCGCGGAATGCTGACGGCTGTGGTGAGTTGGCATGCTGCCAGTACAGATACAAGAAGGGACTTCATTGCTCAGCGCCCTGTTATGAGTAAAGCTGCGAGGAAGTTGGCGCAGAGTTAAGAGATGACTGTGTCAGCTAGAAAAATACAAAATGTTCATGGCTCTCGGCTTCAACGAGGGATATACAAGCCCTATATCGCCCGCCGGACATGTTTGCCGTCAAGCAGGAACAGTGTTCTGCAGCAGGGACCATACGCGGATGCATATGTAGCTTTGCCTGGGCTCAATGCTAAAGTGCGGAGATCTGATCTAAGCGATGGTACGAATAGATCGACTCGACATGATCTGCGACAAGTGACGGCGACTGTGAGTGGATTCTCGGGTAATCTACAGACAAGAAAAGAAGCTTGCTAGAGTGAAAGAAAGATCGCTGTTCTCCGGTGGGCGAGGTCACACGCGGTCTTAACCAAGTCCATGCAGGGCTGGGGTCACATTGCGGGGTCTGGGGTCCCCAAGTCGGCAAGTGACAGGCACATCCCGTCGGGCTTGACTTTGCTTGGGATTTTACTGACAAGGCGATCTTGTCTTGCCTTTTGATGGTCAACCGAGCAAAAATATCCGAAACGAGGTAGGTACATATACGAGACATGCTCTTGTCAGAAAGTATTCGTGTAGGAGCACACAGCACGTTGGCCCCCAAACGCAAGAAACAAGATGAAGTTCTCTCTCCATCAAGCACTCGTATCATTCTGCACTCTTGCTAGCATCTTGACGCCGACAGTACACTCTTTCCCCCTGGAGGAGCGAGAAACACAAGCAGCAGGATACCTTGCAGCGGCGTTCTTGGGCAATGTCCCGAGCGTCTTCTTTCATGTAGCTGCTCCCGATAGCCCGTCTACATTTCGACGACTAAATGGTGGGGAACCATCCCTTGTGCCGACTCAAGGGACAAAGGGTGCTCGCGATCCATTTGTCATGTTCTCACAGGACAGATCTAAGGTAAGTAGCGCCCCATCTCCTGTATCATCTCAGTGTTGACTGAGACTATAGCTCTACGTCTTAGCCACTGACCTCGACATCGGAAAAACGAATTGGAATGCTGCTCAGACGAATGGCTCCAGAAGTATCTTCGTCTGGGAATCGACAGACGGTGTCAATTGGTCCCAAGATCGCCTTGTCGAGCTGATGCCACCGACAGCTGGCTATGTGTGGGCCCCATCTGCCATCTGGGATGTCAATCGTGAGGCATACGCGGTCTTTTGGTCATCCCGAACCTATCAGGCAGATGACCCTGCCCACCTTGGACCATCGCAAGGCCCTTTCATCTTCTATTCCCACACCAACGACTTTGTATCATTCACCACTCCCGCTCGATGGGAACCGGAGATAACCACCACGTATATCGACCAAGACATCCAGTACCTCGGTGGAGAGACATACATCCGATACATAAGCGACACGGCAAATCTCAGGATTGTTCTGGATCGGTCAGATACTGGCCTATTCGGTCCATGGAAGCGTGTTGGCGTGCCTGCTGACAAGACCCGAGAAGGCGCTGCTGGGTACCAAGATATTCTCAATCCTAAGCGTTACTATCTGTGGGAGGATGACTACAATGGTAATGGCGCTGGGTATGAGTGCTACTACACAGAGACATTTACAACTCCGTACACTCCTTGCGATGTCCCGCTTTCGCCAAGAGGTATGCGGCATGGAGGTGTGGTTCAGGTCGATTCGATCATGTACTCTGCCCTTTTGCTGAATGTCACCTCATGATGGCCACGTGTAAATCACAGATACATCTTCAGGATAGCTGTCTCGGAATGCCAACGATGGGATGGATCAAATGCCATGTATTTTACTCTCTTTGCCTGCTCTCCATGTAGAAGTGAGATGAAAGAGGTACCCATCAAGCCTGATGCCGCAAACTGTAAAGATCAGAAGACGTAAGACACTGCGCGTCGAATTTCTGCCCAAAAGACGGAATCAGAATGATAATTTCTATGCGGTGGCACCCAACAATCTTGAACCTAGGGTACGTAGTACAGCCGTAGCTGAGGTTGGTAGTTGCGTTTCCCTTGGTGGTTCTGTGCTGGGAAGTGCGGAGCAACCCTGTCACTCCGAATTTGCTTTGAAGCTAAGTGGCTGTGATCTCCATGATCCTGATTATTTTCAAGACGCGAAGGCGACGAAAGATGGCGGCGTAGCATATCAGAGTCTGATGCTACAACAAATGGAAGGAAAATGATCCAGTAGGTATGCTAGTGCTAAACAGGAGGTCCACGTTTGTTTGCCAAGATCTGCCCCACCTTCAGATCTTTGGCTGAGCCAACCTCATCCCACTGGCATGCATTTCGCAACGCAATATACAACCATTACTTAATCACCATTACTGGCTTTGCACAATGCCTGATGAAAGTCGAGCAGAACCGCGCTATGGCGGCTTCACACGCTTCGAGCTAGAATTGGAAGTGAGTGATCGCCTTCTGAAGGCTCAAAGGTTCACTCGAGCTCATTTTGGACATTCACTAGCTGTCGAGCCAAGCGTGAGTCTGGACTGACCATTTCTAAGTTTGTTCAAGCGCTCTCCAATCCTATGTATCTTGGACACTTAGCATCTTTGAAGTGGTTCGACAATCCGGAATTCGTGGCGTACCTCAAGTACCTGCAATACTTCAAGGAGCCAAAGTACATCAAACATCTTTCGTAAGCTATGCCATTCGCTTTTGTTTCATGCTCCTGACGAATGCAGATACCCAGGTCCAACTCTACGAGCGCTTGAACTTCTTCAACAAGAACGATTCAGGAGAGATATCCTCATACCCGAGACGGTCAATCGCATGTGGGAGGAGGGTCTTACTGCGAGCGAAGGTCCTTCTACATGATCCCAAGCTTCTTTCGATCATCTCTTGGACGTAACGGCAGCTCTATATGACTGCTTCGCCCACTCAGCTACTGTCGGTAGTGCTTCGATGCTTATGGTACAATTTGGGATGGCGCTAGGCGGATTTTCGTGATCGCATGGCTGTTTTCTGGTAGTACGGCGAAGATACCCCAAAAGGCAAATCAATTTTCTCTCCAATCCTTTGCGCACTTGCAGCACTGAGTAGTGTCAGCCAGGTTCTGTGTGCCACCAAACATGTCAATGGTCCAGTAGGCTTACCCTATAGAAAGTCGTCATAGGCTCGTCGGCGCTCCTGATCTGAACCTGTCTGAAAAACGCCTCCTGACTTTCGCAAGTTGGATCTGCACAATTCACTGCTGTTTGTCAGTCTTTTATTGAGGCTCAACAATTCAGTGGATGCCTACCAGGGACTTTGTCTACGTTCTTCCAGCTTTCTGCGCCACCGAGAACGTCTTCGACCTCCTTCGGGATCATTTGCTTCTTTTCGTAGAATGTACCCTCCAGCATCATCTGGTAGGGGCATGTCCGGCACTCGAAATGGTTCTTGCCGGCCCTGTGCTGCTCATCGTCGGGTAGTTGGTCGGCATGGACCGCCACAATCGTAAGCAGATTCCCACAGACTGGGCAAACTATGGGATGGTCAGACTATTAGGCTGAAAACACAATCTCAAGGACCTAAGGCATACAAAGGAGCATTGTGACGTTGGTGGCCTGGCAGTATCGGAGAGCTCACTGGTGAGAGCGTTGATGATTCTTCAAAGTTGACAGTGTTGCCCTCTCTTGTGGTCTGACTACGAGGAAGATGCTAGGTGCAGATCAGATCAAATCAGATCTCTTCACTCTCGATACTGTAGTCACAGATCTGAGATATGTGGTTCGAGGGGTTCTCAATGACTATTTTCTCTTCGCCAAGCATACAGTTCATGTGCCTGGCCCAGAGCCGCATTCGAGAGCCGCAGGGACCCGTCCTGCAATCTACAAGCGCTCGACCTCTCTCGGCCCACTACTACAATTACACTCCCACAAGCATTCATTCTTGATCTCTCCCGCGACCTGCCCTCTGCTATTCATTATCGCCGTCACGACTTTCGGGCCTCACGATACAACAACCCAACCACTTCCCCCTAACCTGCAGCCTACCACGCAATGGCCGACGAGGTAAGCCTGCCTCACACCTACCACTGTCTGCATACCATACTTACCCCGGACTCAGGGCGCCTCACCTCGCGAACTCCTCCTTGAATCCTGTCGCCGCAACAACGCCTCCCTCCTCACCTCCGTCCTCTCGACCTTCAGATCCCCTGACGCAGTAGCCCACTTCCTCAACACCTCGACCGACGGTCTCGGCTGCTCTGCGCTGCACATCGCCGCACAATACGGGAGCTACGATGTGCTGGACGTGCTTCTCGACCAAGAAGGCGTTGAGATCGACGGCCAGGAGAAGCGGGAGGGGGACACGTGTTTGCACAAGGCGGTGAGGTGGGTGAATGAGCAAGGCAGGGAGGCTTGGGAGGAAGATGGGAGGGTGGTGGAGATTCTCCTGGATGCGGGATGTGATCCGCGGATAAGGAACAAGGCGAAGCTGAAGCCGTTTGATCTGGTGGATCCGAGGAATGGAGAGCTGAGGAAGGCGTTGCAGAAGGCCGAGTTCACGATAGCTGCTGGGGATGATGTGGTGCAGGATGATAGCGATGATGGAGGGCCGGCGAGTGATAGTGATTGAGCTGGGCTACGGGATGGGGTATAGATGTGGATGGGATAAGGAGGCATACTGCGTACAGGTGTATCAGCCATATCGAGCATAGCACGGCGCTGGGAACGGTATAGAGAGCATGAATATCAGCGACTGCATTCGAACCACATCCCAATTGTGCCTCAAGGCTGATGGACGAGCCGGCAAACTATACAAGCGGACCGCCCCCGAAGATGGCAGTCCCGTGACTGGCTGAGTTTTCTGCATGCTATATAACCTATCCGGTCATGTCCGGCAGGTAGTAATATGCAGCTGTCGTTCGACTAACCGCATGAAGATGTCTGACAATAGGGTCCAGCCGTACGTCAATGCGGATGTGCCGCCATGTCCTTTGATGAAATCCTTTGTAATGTCATCTGGACAAAATCTTTGATCGTCCTTTGTCGTTTTAGTCTGGCTGGCGCTGTAAGAGCAATCATCAGCGACGTGCGTCCTCATCCTTCCGTCTAGTCTCAAGTCAGTCTCTGATCGAATCTGATGTGGTGGCACAGCGGTTTACCTCTGGTGGCGGTCCAACAGGCCGCACCATTTTCTCAAGCAATTTGACTCTCGTCTCCTCTCGCGATGACTCCCCTGTGGCAAGCGTGATGTATTGTAACAAAGGCGGATGTCCAATATATGAAGAGTAGCTGTCACGGGCGATGTTGGAGGTCCACTCAAATTTTGTCGTGTCTGCGTGACCAGTTCCGATGTATTTGTTCTGTAGCGCCTCGAGCTGCTGAGTCGTGCGTAGCTTGTCTGCCATGTTGGACTAGGGTCCAGATTCCGTTCTAGTGTTACGAGTCAAGTTGTGAACATCAACGGCGATCGAGAGGATGGTGATGGGCAGGCACCAGAGGCGGAGGTTCTGACCAGGCTTGGCACAGCACGTGAACCGCCACAAATGGCGGGGGCAGAGAGGACTAAGAAAGAGGCACAATTTTCCTCAGTCGTGTTGTTATTTATTCGAATTGGATGTCAGACGATGACATCTATTTGCACTATACTGACAGTCCCGCTTGGACCAGCGAGCTTCAAGTCTACTTACCAAAGCTTCTGCCTTGGTTCCGTACCTAGTATCCTTGCTCCAAAGAGTCACGAATCTTTCTGCGGAAACCAATCTCCCGTTCATATACTGGACGACGAGTGATCATCATATCGCGCGCCAGACGCTCGGACTGTGTTTTGTCCACTTCCTTTAGCAACTCAAGGAATTCCTCAAGAGAAGGAGCAATGGGAACAAGCTTGATGACCTCGTACATGGCCAGGCGATCGTCCTGTTCCGGAGCCGTAGTATCCCAGTACTTCGCCCAGTGGTGTGGTTCGTACTCCAGCTTCATCTCCAGGTCCTTCATGGCCTTGTGTTGAGCCCTGGCAAGTTCCGCAGCTGCGGACTTGAACAGAGGGTTCGGACGTTCGAGAAGCTTGTCGTTGATCTCTCTGGCGGCGTCACCCATTTTGTCCTCATCTTGTCTGTAAAAGTGTGTAGTGTTGTGGTCCACGTTACGACGAATCCATCGCGTCATTTCTGCCATGAATTTGGGAACGAGGTCCCAGTCGAGCTGAATTTTTGCGTTGCTGATGCAGCAATTGATGAGGAGATACTCACGAATGTCGATACCCATCAATTCATGACGCTCCTCGTGCTCGAAAAATTGGCATCTGAAAGACTCGGGAAGGATTTCGGCGAATCTCTGATCGAATCGACCTAAATCACCATCAACGAATTGGTAGACGTAGCTGCCGATAAAGGGTTGACGGGGTGGCAAGACACTCGTTCTACGATGACGAAGCCTATTGTTGATTTCAGAGAGATGTTCTGTCACTCCAGCTCTGTATGTATTCATCAGCTGCTCAATCTTGCCTTGCTCGTCAAGTTCTTTGATAGCACCTCGACCCAAAGCAACAGTCTGAGCCTTGTGACGGGCAAAGTTTAGACGTCGCTCGTACTCTGCGGAGAAGACCGGGTGTGCCAGGATTCCTTCAGCCATAATGTCCGCCAGGGAGAACCGAATGCAGTACTGAAAAAGATGTGAAGATGTATGAAATGAAAATGGAAGGAGCATTCTGTGGCACAGGACATGGGTATTTTATGAGCCAGAGGTACATCAAAGACTACCAAGCCGTCGTCTTTGTGTCATTATCCTCATTCTGGGCGATATTTTGCTCGACTCACTATTATGACAAAGACTTCTCATTCAGTGGTCGTCGCGATCAAGTCGATATGGCCCACTGGTTTCGCGCAGGCCGCTTGAGAGAGACGAGGCCGAGCGTACCTGGTACAGCCATTGCAGAGGAATCCAACAAGCATCTTTACGGCAAAGCCGTTGCTGGATAGTCCAGCGACAAATAGTGAAAGACAAAGACGTCTTTGGCGTAGCAATGAACGTCGAGATTGTTACAAAGGAAAGCGGTTAGAGCAGAATTGTGCGGAAATGCCCCGCCTTCGCGTCAGAATTCAAAGAACGCGTCGAGCATTTCGTTCGTGCCGCCGACGTCCCATCACAGTGTTTCCTTTCAAGTCGCTTTGCGACGTTCACTTTCGCTACATGTTGTGATGTGCCATTAGCCGGGCACAATCCGACCTTCATCCACAAAGGCACCTCTCAGCAAAGATGCCACGGCCGAGGAAGCGCACAGTGAGTCAAGCACGGATTCCGACTCAACTGTGATCTGATCTGTGCAGGCCGTAGACGATGATGACGATGCTTCTGACGCAGGACCGAGCCATCAAATTCAACGCAGACGAATATCAGAAGGAGAGGAGGAAGCAGCATATGGTGACGAGGACGAAGGCGCAACACAGGGAGGAAGCAATCATGATCTCATGGTCAAGAATCTCGTCAGGCTTGCTCTAGCATGTGAATACACACGAGCTCCCCTGCGTCGAAGCGACATCAACGCCAAGGTCCTTGGTGCACACAGCAGACAGTTCAAAGTCATTTTCGCGGCGGCGCAACAGCAGCTAAAGGAAATCTTTGGTATGGAGATGGCAGAGCTCCCGCTACGAGACAAGGTCACAGCCAAAGACCGGCAAGCTGCGGCTATGACAGCAATGGCAGCAGAGCAGAAGCGGGCTGAGGCTCTAGCCAAGAAGAAATCGGGGAAGAAGTCGCAGTCGGAGACTCAAGCAAGCCAGTCGCAAGCAACACAAAAGAGCAATGCCTGGATATTACGGACGATACTGCCGGAGGAATATCGCACACCTGATATCCTTTCTCCACCTGCGGGTCCGACAGTGGAAGCCGAGAGCCAGTACACAGCGTTATGCAGCTTCGTTGTCAGTCTCATCATGCTAAGCGGAGGCAGTCTCGCCGAGTCGAAGCTTGAACGCTATCTGACACGCGTGGGAATCAACGAGATGACTCCATTCACGAATTCGATGGCAAACAATGTTCTGGACAAGACCGAAAAGCTACTGAAGAAAATGGAGAAGGACGGGTTCATCTCCAGAATCATCGACAACTCAAGCGGCGACGAGACGGTCGAGTATATCGTGGGCCAGAGAGGGAAGATCGAAATAGGGACTGCCGGCGTGGAGGGTCTGGTTCGCGAGGTTTATGGAAAGGCTGATGACCCTGAAGACCTGAAGAGACGTTTGCAAAGAAGTCTGCAGACCGCAGCTGCCTCCGTGGGTGATGGTTCCGGTCTGGCAGCATGATATGATATGATATGATACCCCGATAGCATCAGCGATCAATAATTTAGCATTGAACAAATCATGATCTTTCCAAAATGCAAAATGATCGCCAGGAGATCTGATGCCGCCAGATCTCGGGAAGAGCCGCAAGCACAGGGAAAGTCTCGGCTAGACAATTCTTCGTCATCGATATTCTGACTGAGCTCACTTCGCCTCTTCAAACGCGCCGAATTTCATCCTCATCTCTTCTCTGCTTGTCATTTCACTTTTTTTGGACTGAACAAGGCTGCTGTAGTATCGCAAGCCTCGACCGTCCACTCCCGACACATCACGGTCATGACGCGCCTGCTACGGCAGACCGCTCAGGCCACGAGGTTATCGAACAATCTACAGCTTGCCTGTAGGGTCCGGAATCCGACTTTGCGTCCGGCGCTCATCCCGCGACATGTATACAACAGGCAGATAGTGCGGCGCTATGCTACACAGCCACCGGAGGACCCGAAGAATCAGAACAAGAAGGATGGCAAGCAGGCACCTGGAATGGAGCACCTGTACGGTGACTCAAGTCCTATGTCAAAGGGCCAGGGTGCCGAAGGCAAGAAAGGAGAGCTCAGAGCAGGCTATGTGAAGCTCAATGAGAAAGAGCAGGCTCGTTTGGAAGAAGTTCTACAGTTCGTCAAGAAGGGCATGCCGGCATCTATGGCTCAGGATATCGAAAAGGTGATCAAGGACATGAAGGCGCATGGCATTCCAGAAGAACTCCGAACTACGGTCAATGAGATGCAAACGGGCACCGTGACACCAGCGATGGCAGCTAAGCTGTGGCGACTCACTTCCCAGATGGCACGGAAGTATGCCGAAGAAGCGGCAGAAGAGCGGTTTGGAGACAAGGCAACATCGAGCAAAGCGGAGCAGAAGACTGCCGAAGAACCTGGGCCATCAGAGCCTGGCGCTAAGAAGGGCAAATCGAAGCAGGGTGGACCAAACGTGACTGAGCTCAAGTTCGATCTGAGCAGTTTCCTAGTCTCGGCATTCATGGCTTACCTTCTTTACCGCATGTTCATGCCGACAGAAAATACTCGCGAAATTACATGGCAAGAGTTTAGGAACACATTCTTCGACAAGGGTCTGGTGGAGAAGCTCGTTGTACTGAATAACAGTCGCGTGAGGGTTCACTTGCATCGCGAGGCTGTCGCGTCGATGTACCCGGAGTCACCTGCCGCACAGCAGAACTTCTACTATTACTTCACGATCGGATCTGTCGAGGCTTTCGAACGCAAGGTGGACGAGGCACAAGCAGAACTTGGCATTCCAAGTTCAGAGCGGATTCCAGTCCAATACGCACGCGAGGTTCCTTGGGTAGAGACAGCTCTCAGCTTCGGCCCCACCATCCTCTTTATTGGAGTACTTCTCTGGATGTCTAGAAGAGCAGCCTCGGGAGGTGGAGGACAGGCTGGCGGCATTTTTGGCATGGGTAAAAGCAGGGCAAAGAAATTCAACCATGAGACCGACATCAAGGTCAAGTTCGCGGACGTGGCTGGTATGGACGAGGCCAAGCAAGAGATCATGGAATTCGTCAGTTTCCTTAGGGACCCTGGCATGTACCAGAAGCTCGGAGCAAAGATTCCTCGAGGAGCAATTCTGTCTGGACCACCCGGTACTGGTAAGACCTTGCTAGCCAAGGCCACCGCTGGAGAGTCTGGAGTACCCTTCTTTTCGGTTTCCGGATCCGAGTTTGTGGAGATGTTTGTCGGTGTTGGTGCATCTCGTGTGCGAGATCTCTTCCAGAATGCAAGAAAGAGCACACCATGTATCATCTTCATTGATGAGATTGATGCCATCGGCAAGTCAAGATCGAAGCAGAACTTTGGTGGCGGAAATGATGAACGCGAAGCCACTCTCAACCAGATCTTGACAGAGATGGACGGATTCAACACATCTGAACAAGTTGTCGTGCTGGCAGGTACCAATCGAGCGGATGTGCTCGACAAGGCTCTTATGCGACCGGGACGTTTCGACAGACATATTGCGATCGACCCACCCACAATGGACGGCCGCAAGCACATCTTCAAGGTCCATCTTAAGAAGATTGTTACTCACGTCGATACGGATTACCTCGAAGGACGTCTCGCTGCTCTCACTCCCGGCTTCTCGGGAGCCGACATTGCCAACTGTGTAAATGAGGCAGCCTTGATCGGTACGTAAATTTTAGCCTCCTAATGCGGATTACTGACGTGTTATAGCTGCCCGCAGTAACGCCGCCTCCGTGCTCATGGAGCACTTTGAGCAAGCCATCGAGCGTGTGATCGGCGGTCTCGAGAAGAGGTCTCTTGTTCTGTCACCAGAAGAGAAGCGAACCGTCGCCTACCACGAAGCAGGCCATGCCATTTGTGGTTGGTACTTCCAGTGGGCTGACCCCCTCCTTAAGGTCTCCATCATTCCTCGTGGCTCCGGTGCTCTCGGTTACGCCCAATATCTCCCAGCAGGTGACACCTACCTCCTCTCCGCTCAACAAATCATGGACCGCATGGCCATGACCCTCGGTGGCCGCGTGAGCGAAGAACTCCACTTCCCGACCGTCACATCCGGCGCCTCAGACGACTTCAACAAAGTCACGCGCATGGCCACGGCCATGGTCACCAAGTGGGGCATGTCCCCCAAGATCGGCTACCGGTACTACGAAGACGACGCACAGCAACAACTCCACAAGCCCTTCTCTGAGGAAACAGCGCGGGACATTGATGCCGAAGTGCGCCGTATCGTGGATGAAGCATACCAACAATGCAAGGACCTGCTGACGGAGAAGAAGAAGGAAGTCGGTATCGTCGCGGAGGAGTTGTTGAAGAAGGAGATGCTTAGCAGGGACGACATGATTCGTCTCCTTGGCCCGAGACCTTTCCCTGATAAGGCCGAGTTCAGCAAGTATTTCGATGGCAGTAAGGGAGATCGTGAGGGCTATGGCTCATCGATACCGCCTGAGCCGGAGAAGAAGGACCCGCCTGTCTTGCCGGGTGGAAGTGAGCCGAGTCCGGCGCCGACGGTGTTCAAGGGTGATGCGAAATTATAGAGTAAGCGAGGATGAGGAGGGATAGTGTAAAGCATTGTATATACTCGTTGCGGACTGCATGGCATTAGAGCAGAGCAAGGCTGGCGTCAGAAATGGATCGGGACGAAATGAGATTCTCCTCTTTGCATATCTCTGCTCTGTGACGGTGTTTTGGCTTAACATATGTGATTTGAAATGGCTGTGGTATATCAAGGCACGATCCTCCCTGCACCAAGCACGCACCAGAACGACACCTCCCTCTTCTCTTTCTGGCCTTTGACTCCCCCTTCCTCGACAGCGACATCCGCCTCCCACTCCGCTCTAACAAATACCGGTATCTCCAGAACGTCATCATTGATCGTCTTCTCCATACTCTCCTTCACCTCCCTCTTGACGAACGCATCATAATCCTCCTCCTCATCCACGTCCACGTCCACCTTGTTCTTCAGCCCCTTCCCTTCTGTCCCAGGCACCATCAATCCCCCACCTCCCGCCTGCCCAGGTAAAACACCAGGGACAACCTCCACCACCACCCCCACCCAATTCCTTCCCCGCTCCCACACCTTCCCCGCCTCCGGCACACGCTCTTCCCCATCCTTATCCCTCTGCCCTTGCATCCCGTTCCCACCCAACATCTCCCTTCCACCGCCCCTATCCCTTGTCCCCGTGCTGGTCGTGCTAGTGGAATCACTCAGCGCCGCATCCCAAACGTCTCCGTCGGCGCCGACTTCGAAGCTGGGACAGAGGATCGTGACTCTGCTTTCTACTTTTCCGGGCGTGATGGCTGGGGTGGCGAGATTGATGCGCACTACTTCGAACAGTGGGTTTTGGACGAGCAAGAGGAATTCTCTCTTCACGCCTGGGCGGAGAGGGGGGATGGCGCCTTCTGTGTCGCGCAGGGTTTGAAGGGCGGTGCTGGTGAGCGCGAAGTTCGCGCGGGGTACGGGGACAGTGGCGGAGAGACCAGGCTGGAAGGAGCGGAGCGAGAGGAGCGGGATGAAGGATTGAGCGAGCAGACGGATCTTGTATTTGAGGGAGGTGGCGATGGAGCTGCTGGAGGAGGAAGAGGTGGTGGGTTTGCGCTCGTCGTGGCGGATGAGGATGTGTCGGCATGTGCGGCAGCGTTTTGATTTGCGGGTGACGAGGAGGGTAGGGACGGGCCAGAGGGAGCTGATGGAGGTGGCGATGGTGTTCCAGGGGTGGGTGTGCTGGTAGTTTTCGGTGGGGATTGTCTCGGGGGACTCGCGGATCTGGGCGATGAGTGCTTCGTCCGAGGAGGTGAGTGTGAGGCCTTCGGTCGTAGTCAGTGCTTCGCGCATAGGTTGAGGTTTCTCTTTGGCTTTTTTCAGTGATGCTGCTGATAGTCCTCCGTAGATCTGCATGATGCGAGCCAAGTTTGATGGTGATGAGTAGGAGGCATCCAGTCCAAATGGATTGTTGGCTGCTGTGTCTGATTCTGCGAGTTGTGTTTTGTAGAATCTTAGCAGTCGACTGAATTTGTGGTCTTGCAATTCCAGCTCGGATGCTTCTGGTACTTCTGGTCCCGGCGTTTCTTCCCGAACATCACGGTCAGGTAGATCATCCTCTGTCCGGGTTTTCTTGGGTCTTCGCATACGCTGAAGCTGCTCGTAGATCTTGTTGGGCTTTGTAAATTCGATGCCTGCATCCAAAGAGGACCAGTCGCAACATGGACATGCTAAAAAGAAAGGACCACTCGGCCCAGTAGTCTCACTTGTATTGTCTCTTTGCTGGTCCAAAGCGTTGACAGACAAGGGAGCAGTGCAGAGAGGGCAACTGAAGCAGTTTCTCGTACATCTGGACTGCTGTCAGACGTGCCCTCAACACAAGCTCCTGGTTCCTGGCTCACCTTACCTGTTTCCGTCTGACTTAACTAGACTACTGGGAATCTCGAACAGACAGCTTGGGCAATACCAATGGGTATTCTCTTCTGCCCAGCATCGTGGACAGCGTATCTGATGGCACTCGTCGCAGTAGAGTAATTGATCATATGGATATAACGAGAAGTTCGACCTTTCGTCGTGCGGATTCAAGGTCTTGTCTTCTTCATCATCGTCGTCGTTTAGCACGGGCAGTACTGATGACCTTCTGACATGTGCTGTGGCTGCTGGAAAGTCCGGCTGTGAATCGCATGGACAAGCTATGTAAGCATAAGGGAAAGACCTCGCCATTGCTATCGTTCAGTCATTCAAGCTACAGTTCGCAAAGGTGTTGTTGTCAAATCGAATCAACAGACCAAGTGGTGTTCGTACTTCTTGGCTCTGTAATCAATTTATGCGTGGATATATTTGTGACGATCGAGGCGGCTGGTTAGGGCTGCAAGAGTGCCGTGAGGAATATTGACGAGCGCAAACGAGCGGGAGGTCGACTTCCCGAGCTTCTCTCGACGCGACTCGCACCATGTCTGGCCCTAAAGCAGGTCTGCTCATCCGGCGATTCCATAACATCACCACTGTCATCCCTAGCTTTCTTCCTTTCTCCTCCCCAGTCCACCGTCCTCAGCTTGTCAATCCCAGCTTATCGTCCACACCACCACCAGCAACAATGGTCTCCACCCGCTCCCACCCCTCCTCCTTCCCCGAACCCACCTCCTCCCCCACAAAACAGCGCAGCGTCACCCCCACGCCGCCCGCCAACACGACAGTGACGCGCGCGAAACGCCCCTCCTCCTCCTCTGCGGGCGTCTGGTCCCACACCCCCTCGAACCTCACGCTCATCTGGCTCGCCATCTCCCTCCCCCTGGTGATCTGGGACAGCGGCTACGTGTTCCTGCGCCCGCACTCGATGCCCGGGGGTAAATACCACTGGCCATGGCAGCCCTACGAGCTCTACGGGAACGTGGACCACGTGTATGGGTTCAAAGCGTATAATAACGGCGTGGGCTTCACGGCTGCTCAAGGGACACTAAATGTGGTCGAGACGATTGGGTATTTCGTCTATCTGTATATCGTGTATACGAAGGGAACGCCCAGTGAGGAGGAGGGGAGAGGTGCGCCGAGTAAAGAGAAGGTAGGGGGTTTGGGTAAGGCGATGAGGGTCACGGGATACTGGGCGGGCGTGGCGTGTTTGATCGGGTTCGGGGTCACGGTTATGACGTGGAGTAAGACGGTGTTGTATTGGTTGAATGAGGCGTACAGTGGGTTTGACAACATTGGGCACAACGACGCGGCTACGTTGTTCTTTTTGTGGATTCTACCAAAGTAAGTCGCAAAGTGTTTTGCGAATGTAATAGAGGTGAACCTGACATTGAACAGTGGTCCTTGGATTGTCATCCCGATCTACCTCACCTACGTCTTTGGCGCGGAGATTCTGCAAGGACTGGAATTTGCGGCGGGTGATTCGAAGAAGTTTCAATAGGGCGAGGGTCAACAGGAGGGTTCAGGACGGCGAGACTACGACTGTGATATATGCGGCTTGGGTTCAGATCTACCACAATGACACGGTGAGATATTCCGCACGAAATTTCTCCTTCGTCATGCAATGTGAGATCTTGCGAGGACGGCAATACCGGCAGAGATTTGGAGACGCTACAACAGGGCAAGAGAGCATGCCATCGGTTGCGAATGGCGGCATCATGCGTATGAAGGTATACGAATCGCTTGGGCAAGCGGATGGTATGACATGTGTACAATGTGAAGATAAGAGGTCCCGATTACGACATCTCATTCACGATTTTCTATCAATAGGAGAAGAGCTATAAGCAACTCAGAAAGGACCGGTTCTTACAGCGACGGATCCGAAGGACTTATCCCACAGAAGATGTCAGAGCATAGCAAGAGGCGGACGATGAGGAGTCCATGCCTGAGGTGGGAGACACTTGGCTTGACATATTGCACAGTGGGTCGGTGAGAAGTTTCGATGACAATTTCCTATTCATTCTTTCCTATGAAAATACCAAGGGCTATCTGCCCCCCTTCCCTCACGAAAAACTCTCCCCTGCGCCATGCGCCTTCCCACCCACCTCGCTCCCTTCCATTACCTTTCTCTCCTTCTATCGATAGGTCAGCTCAGGCTCACTTGGCTTGATCAGCGGGGTTATAACTTACTATGGAGTGGACGGCGGCGGCGGCGACCTAGCGGAGGAGGTGGCCGGTCGGCCTCCCCTGTGTGATGCCGTGGTCGTAGCCCGACGGCTGGCCTTGGGTGCGGCCGTGAAGGTGGGACCTGTCGGCGCGGGGCCCGGTTGGAGCACGTGGGGCGTTGCCAGCGTGCTGGCGGTCATCTTCCTCGCCATACTGTGGGTCGTTGGCGGAAGCGACAGGGTGGTAGCCACGTCCGTCCTGGCCGGAAGCGTCGGCGTACTGATGATTGGGGTCGTGGACATACTGAACACCGAGGTTATTGGCGGCCGGAACACCAGGAGCATCGATGGACTGAGCGCGGGTGTTGCTGGCATACTGTTCATTGCCCGCATGATCGGCATAACCATCGGCGAAGTGTCCTGCGCCCAGGGGATGGCTCTGAGCGGGCATGGGAGCACCTTGCTGAGCCTGATAGGCGCCGACAGGATATTCACCAGTCTGGAAGCGAATGCTACCGCTGTTCGCGTACATACCGTCGCGGATGGCATTGGCGACACGAGTCGTGGTGATTCCAAGGGCGGGGATGATTTCGGTGGTGAGGCGGTTGACAACGTCTTCTTTCCAGGCCATGGCCTGAGGATCCGAGAAAATGCTGGGCTGTTTGATAGCGGCCATGATACGGTCCAGCTCATGGTTGAGACCCTCTATGTGAGAGTGAAGGAGGTCGACGGGGCGGATTGGCTTGTTCGGGGCAAAGACATGCGCGACAGGAACACCGGGGAAGTACTTACCTAGCTTTGGTGGCGGCTTCGCCAGTGGGTCCTCAAATTGCTTTGGCATGTTTTTGGTCGTCTCTTTAGGGAGATGTGTGGTGTTGTTGGCGTGAGAATCTTTGTTACTGTGAGGTTGAGTGGGATGGAAAGAGGTGGAAGAAGGCGGATGAGGTGCGACTGAATTTTCAGACTCCTTCTGGTCTGTGTGCGTGACATGTGATGAGGCTCCAGGATTGAAGTCGACGTGGCCAAAGTGCGGCCCGGCGGTGGCAGGGCGCTGAGGATCTAGATGGTGGTGGGCGCCGTTAGGACCAGCAGGCACTTGCAAGAGCGGGTCGATGGCGGGCTGGGATGATCCGCCGGCGGCATTGTCGGTAGCGGTCACGGTCTGGGGTCCCTCCGCGTATGGTGGCATCTGGATGTATGGCACTGGCTGCGCATAACCACCGTTGTTGTTGGCACCAGTGTACATGGCGCCGGTGTTGTACACTGGTACCTTACGGCCTTGTTGGGCTCCGGTGTACCCTTGCGGTGGGTGAAAAGGAAGGTATTGCGACTGCTGAGTGAGCTGCTGCTCCTGGATATCGCCAGCGTTGTGCTTGCGAGAAGTGCGACGTCCAAAGCAACCTCTACCACCTCTGCCTCTGCGACCAGACTTTCCTCTACCCCGGTCAGATGGAGCTTGTCCTGCCTCGCTCATGGGCATCTGCTCCTTCTCATCCTGAAATTGGTTGCCGTCCTGGATCTGCTCAGGGACTTCTGGCGTAGAGCCGTTGGCGATAGTTGGCGACTGGACATTCGGATCGTTGAGAGGCTCTTCTGACATGGTGGGTTTGGCAGCTCTGGGCTGACTGATATTTGGTTGGCTCATGAATCGCTCTCTGCTTGACTGGAAGTTGGGACTTTGATCCGCTGGAGGTGGGTTCAACTCGTCTTCGGTGCAAAAGTTGATGTGAGGTGAAGGAGGCATTGTGAAAGAGAGAGGCTTGAAAGTGATGTGATCGAAACATCGACATGGGAGAACGAGAGGGGCTTTTATCACATGTCAATGCTTGTTGTTTGTTCTTTACCATGACGACTACTGTCTATCTAGTTCTGGATAATTTCTGAATAGGCCATTGGAGAATTCAAGCCGCCTACCGCTGTCAATGTACTCCTGCAGCCACTTCTCGGCTTTGATACCAGGGTAGAACGTGTCAAACAACACGGGATATTGCTTGCTCTGAGCCTCTACTTCCTTTGGATATGCAAACATCAAGCCATCCAATATCTGCCACAGAGTGGTATCTGCATGCGTTCGCTTGTTTCCTACAAGATATTTGCCATTGCCGTCATGGTTCCATTTCAAATTGCGCTCAAAATAAGAGAAGAACTTTGGCAATCTGTTTTCGCGAAAGTCTGCGGCACGGGTAAGTGCAGCATCCTTTTGCTCTGCTTCACATCAGTTGTGTTGTCTGAGACCTGCAGTAGGGAGACCCACCTTCGTAGTACTTCATGACGGCAATTGGATGATGAGTGTCATGGGTCTCGTTTGCCAGGTCCAGAGCGGTGAGAGTCAATTGATTGACATAGTACAGCTCGTGATCGGCGGTACCTGCAAGTCCCAACTTAGGGCCCAGGTACAGCAAGATGTTTGGTGTTTGCGAGATGACAAGATCTTCGCCGTCCCTGCCAGCGCCCTGAATCTTCAAGGCGGGAGGTGCAAACGGAGGAGGGTTGCCGTCTTCGTCGCCAGTACCATCTGAGCTGCAGATAGCTTGGACCACTTTATAATTGGACTTGTCCTCGTTTGCAATGTCGCTGTATGGCACGCCTGCAGCCTCAAACGCCAAACGGATGAATTCACCACGTCCAGGGATACCAGGGTGATACAACAGCTCGTACTGTGTTTCTGTCTTTTGTCGTTTAGATTGAGGTTCAGCCATGGTTAGAGGAGAGTCTGTAGTACTAGAGTGGAAGATGGAGGAACTGATAGAAGGCCATATCGGCCATATACATGATCTCCATGACTGTCTACTACGTCGATGATGGTCAGAAGCGGGGCCTTTCCCGCAGTGGAGACCAAGGGCAGCGTTTTGAGCCAAATTAAGCTCGGGGAATTGACTTCTGACACGCCCGGGAGAACTGTCGAATCGACCAATCCTGTGCAATCATTTAACGCGCCACAAACGCGAGCTTCCACGTACTTCTGGAAATTGAATTTCATTCTTCTCCGTTTGACACACGACCATACAATTGTGTCTAAGGAACGGCACAAAGTAAATAGAGCGTCCTTCTGAAGAGATCCAGGTCTCAGGTCAATTTGCTTCCGAGCATTGACAGCTCTACTCTCGGTTGACCGCCGATATTCGGCAGGCAAAGAGCTGAGAGAGCTTCCAACGCCCCACCTTCAGCTCGACCTGCAACCGTCGAACTTGACGCCTGATAGTAAATTTCCATACCGCCCATCATGATGGCTCAATCGCCAGTCTCCTCGTACGCGAGTGGTCCACCTCCCGGCTTCGACTTTAGTCATCGACTAGAAGCTTTTAGACGGTCCGACCGCGAGCGAGATCAGTTAATGGAAGACCTTATCAAGGCCTATCAAAGTCTGGATAATAAATTGCAAGAGACCACTAGCGACCTTGCCAATGAGCAGCAGTCTCGTCGTGAATGGCAGAGACAGGCACAGCATGCGTCGGAATCCTTGAATAGATCTCAGCAGGCCCAAGGTAGCAGCCCTTTTGTGCTAGTATTGATCGACGGTGATGGAGCACCGGTAGGTCTTTTGACTTGCAAGCCCAAACATATCGGTCACTGATACATCAACCAGTTTCTTGACGAATTGTATACTAAAGGCGAAGAAGGTGGAAAGGAAGCCGCCTACCTTCTTGACCAGGAACTCCGCAGACAGATCGCGAAGATGCATCCAAACGAGAACACAGCACATTGGGACATTATCGTCAATGTGTTCGTGAACATGGACGGTATGACTAAGAAGCTCCGCGCTTGTGGTCTCCTAGGCTATGGAGCAGATATCACCGTTTTCGCCCAATCGTTTGGCCGACAACTCTTCCAATTTGTCGATGTCGGCTTTGGCAAGGAGCGTGCCGACTACAAGCTCAGGGAGTGGTTCCGTCTGTTCGTCAACAATGTACAATGCAAGCACATCGTACTAGGTGGTATCTGCCATGACAATGGATATCTCCCAATGCTGGACCCCTTTGTTAGTAATCCGGTTCAACACGTCCGTATCAGCTTCCTCGCAACGCTGCCCCCTCAACCAGCTTATAAAGAAATGGCTTTCACCCCTATCAGGGTCAATAGCGTATTCAGGTCCGAGCATCTGCCTAATAGGCCCACTGGTCCGCCCAATGGTCATGCGACAAATGGTTCTCTCATCCGACAGACCAGCATTGAGAGTGGTGTCTCTCTGCCCGTACGCACTGCGAACCACGACAAGATTGATTCCGTCATCAGTCCGCCCGTGACCTCTATCCCAAGCTCGAGCGGCGTGTCTATAACTATACCAAGCCCAGCGCCAACGGAAACCGCTAGCAATGCTTCATGGGCAAGAGTCAGTAAGCCCACTGATAGTGCACAGAAGGAGTTTCAGGTCGCAGGGAAGAAACCACCACCTACCAAGTACATACTCACCAACAAGGACAACGAACGTCTGGACACTCCATTGCCTCAGGTTGACAAGGCTGCACAAGACAGACTCTACCGTCGCATCAAGGAATCGGGTAAGGTGTGCAACAACTATCATCTGACTGGCAAATGTCCTGGAAAGTGCGGATTCCAACATGGAGAGAAGCTTGCTGGAAGCGAGTTGGCTGCGCTTCGGTTCCGCGCTCGCACTAGGCCATGCCCGGATGGTCTTGATTGTGAGGACTATGATTGCACCTGTGGTCATGTCTGCCCGTATGGTGATGCCTGCTTTGGCGATCAGTGTGCTTTCCAGAGTACTCACAACATCGATCTTGTCGGTATCCACCTTCTGAGTTATTACATTGGCTGACCACGCTTGACAGACCCCGCACATGAAGTATTACAAGGATGGTAGGGTTGAACCAATCCACTAGCTTGCGTCTGTGGTACGGTATTGAGTGCAACATAAGCTCGCTCGATGTGAGCATAGCTGGGCTACCAGGCTCACTAGGATAGTAAAGGTCTCGAAAAGCAGCACAATGCCACAGAGGCCACCTATAATTTCGGTATTGTCACTCGCTACTACGACCGGTCTCTCGAGTGGAAGGGAGTCTTTCAGGTATCCATGTCTCGATTTGCAACAAATCAATAGGCATATCTATAGCACAGCTGCCATGTCTGCACAGCTTCAACACAGTGCGACGGGGTTGTTTTAGGTTTCATATAGTCAATCCTTCTTGTAAGAAGCTTCCGCCTGTGATTTGAGTGTATGAAAGTGTGAACAGTGTAATGTGCACAATCACAGTGTTGAATATCAATGTGCCTGTCTAGCCATCTTTGAGACCTTCAACAATGATGTTTGATGTTGTTGCAGGCCGTGCTCACATCTCGACGTCATTTTGAAGCTTTCACTTTTTGAGCCGCCATCAACACTCAGCATTCACCCTCGAACTCCTCGGCATCTAGTCATTTTGTATCCTTGTCACTCTTCCAGTGCACAACAAAGTCTTGACATGATTTTACGATTATAGCCACACCTCAGAGCGTTTCCAGAATGCGTTCCCTTACCCGCCAAACGTCTCCTCTCCTCCGCCTGTCCAACGCCTCCCTGCGCCCCTCAACACATCACTCAAGAACATATGCCATCCAAGCCCCCGGCCAACCCGCCGCTTCAGTCTTCAACACCGACCAGAAGACTATCCAACGGTCTCGAGCAGCTCTCAACGCCCCCTTATCACGCAAAGTGGACTACCTCCGCGACGAAATCGCCTCCCGCCTCGTGACCCGCCTCCTCGACATCAACCGCACCTACCCTCGCGTCCTCGACTTCGGCGCTAATGCATGCAACATCGCGCGCATCCTCAACGACCCGAACCCGGACCCGGACAGTGCGAAACCAGTCACCTCCCCTCTCTCCTCCAAGATCTCCGAGCTCGTCTGCGCAGACTACTCCCATGACCTCTTACACCGAGATTCCTCCCCTTCAACCCACCCCTTCAACTCCCCCGCCCAAGCATCCGGCATGTCCCTCACCCGCCACCTCCTCTCCCATCCCGAACAACTCCCCTTCGAACCCGAGTCCTTCGACCTCGTCCTCTCCTCCATGGCCCTGCACTGGATCAACGACCTCCCCTCCGTCCTGACGCAGATCAACCGCTGCCTCAAACCGGACTGCGCTTTCCTCGGCGCCATGCCCGGCGGGGACACGCTTTACGAGCTACGCGGATCCCTGCAGCTCGCCGAGCAAGAACGGCTCGGGGGCATCAAGTCGCATGTTTCCCCCCTCGCGGACGTGAGGGACGTCGGGAATCTGCTGAACAGAGCGGGGTTCAAGCTCTTGACGGTGGACGTGGATGATATCGTGGTTAGTTATCCGGATCTGATGGCGTTGTTGACGGATTTGAATGCGATGGGGGAGGGGAACGCGAGTTTGCGCATGGAGAAGGGGGCGGTGGGGAGGGACGTGTTGATGGCGACGGAGGGGGTGTATAGGGAGTTGTATGGCGAGGAGGACGGGAGTTTGCCGGCGACGTTTAGGACGATTTATATGATTGGGTGGAAGGAGGGGGAGGGGCAGAGTAGTCCGCTCGAGAGGGGGTCGGGGGAGGTGGATCTCAAGGGATTTTTGGAGGGGGGTGGGAAGAAGTGATCGGGGTGGAGATGTAGACGGATTGTACTTGGGAATTGTGGACTGTGTGTGATATGGCATAAGAAAGCATGATATTTTGATTCTAGCATCTTGACGTGTACTTCATATCGACATGTAACAGTGTATAGGCTAAGCTTCAGAGATAGCTAGCGTGAGGCAGATAGTAGATAGCATGGATCAGACAGCAACACAAATACTGTGCATTGGTATAGAATCGATAAACTCAATTCATATATAAGTATGCTCTGCTTCTCAACTACTTACTATCTTCTCCCCATCATGGTCATCTTCTAGTGCCTCCCATAAGCAGGCGCACTATAATTTCCCGGGGGCGGCGCTGTCCCACCAGCCCCAGCTAAAGGTGCCTGCAGCGGCAGCTTCCTGCTCGAAGCACCGACATACACCGTCTTCGGGAAGTCATAGATGACCCAGTTATCCTGCGTCACATCCCAATTGCTCAAATCCTTCCTCGTGATCTCAAAGCTATACGTCTTGGTCTCCCCAGGATTGATCAGCTGCTTATCAAAGTCCCTCAACTGCACGCGCGGGTTGAATCCGCCCAGCCCGACGTAGAGTTGCGCCACTTCCTCGCCGGCCACGGAGCCGGTGTTGCGCACATCGGCTGTCACTGTGTACAGCACGTCGTACAGGCCCGGGTTGCCACCCGGTGCGCCGGATGCGGGCAGGCGGGGCTGGGGGGATGCGTCGTACCCGCCTGCAGGGAAAGAGTAGTTCTGACCGTAGCGCGGGTCTTGGGAGGCTTCACGGAGGGTGCTGGCGTTGAGGTAGGGGTAGATGTAGCGGTCGAGTTGGACAAAGCCCGGAGGGAAGACGTAGGCTGCTGTGTTGTTGTCGACCGTTCCGTAGGTCGAGGCTGCCGGGGTGTTACCGGATGCTGGGGTGTAGGGGGCTGCATCGCGGGGCGTGACGACCAGGTTGGAGTACTCGAAGGTGGTGTACGAGAGACCGTACCCGAATTCGTAGATGGGAGTTACGTTGAGCTTGTCGAAGGCGCGGTAGTCGATGAAGACGCCTTCTTGGAAGTTGTCTTGTGGGGTGCCGGCGCCATTGTTGGGGACGTAGATGACGTCGGCACCATACTCGCCACGGTAGGAGCCCATGGTGAAGGGAAGCTTGCCGGAGGGGTTGACCTTGCCGTAAAGCACGTCAGCGATGGCATTGCCGGACTCCTGGCCTGGGATACCGGCCCAAAGGATAGCGGTGATGTTGGGATTCTGGTACCAGTCGGTGACGAGCACTGGACCGACACTGTGAATGACAACGACGGTATTGTTGCATTGAGAAGCGACACCAAGGACGACAGTCTCGCCGTTGCCCCACAGTGTGAGGTTGTTCCTGTCACCCTCGTTGTTGTCGACAGTGATGTAACCTTCACCAGCGTTGGAGTTGACAAAAGCCAGACAGACACCGCCAACATCGTTGACGCGAGAAGCGAGATTGGAGATTTGAGTAGCGGCACCAAAGTTGTCGAGGATGGTCTCGACATTGCGGCCGGCATCAAGAGCTTCACGCTCGATGGCCTGCTGAGGAGTCACAAGGTAGGGGAAGTCGGCGGTACCAGATCCCCAAGACATGGCGAGAGTGCCCTGGTTACAGCCACGGTCGTTGCAGCCGTTAGGTCCGTCTGGATTGGCACCTGCGTCTTCGCCAAAGATACCGGTGAGTCTGATGTTCTCGGCATTGAGAGGGAGAGCTCCGGTGTTCTTGAGGAGAACAGTACCCTTGGCGGCGACCTCACGAGCGTTGGTGGCGTGGTCATCCTGAACATCGACGTGCTCATTGACGACCTGGAACCCGGTCTTGGAGAAGAAGAAACGGTTGTCTTCGGTAGCGTCAGTCCAGGAAGAGAAGTTGGGCTCGGTCTGAACGGTGTCACGGCCGACGTAGAAGTAAGAAGCCATAATTCGGACAGCCATGTCATCGAGACGCCACTGCGGAACAGTGCCGTTCAGGACAGCGATGGTCAAGTTGGCGCCCCAGTAAGAGTTGCCGCTGTTGAAGCCAACGTCACCGGGCATGGTGAGATCGAGACCGGCCAGAGCACTGCTCACGCCAGAGTGCTGAGCACTCCAGTCGGATAGGATGATGCCCTGGAAGCCGAGCTCGGCCTTGAGCAGCCTGTTCTGGGTATCCGAGTTCTGGCAACCATAAGAGTTGTTGATCTGCTGGTATGAGCACATGATGGCACCAGTACCGGCACGCACGGCAGCAGCAAACGGCCAGAGGTACAGCTCGTGCATGGTGGCATCATCCAAGTTAGAGCTGAGAGCCTCAATGCCGAGACTGGCAGTTGGCTGCCGGAAGTGCTCCTGCTCGTTCATGATAAAGTGCTTGGTGCAAGCAATGACGTTTGAGGACTGGATGCCCTGGACAGTCTCGGTAACGGCGATGGCTGAGAGCACTGGGTCCGGGGAGAAGCCTGCGAGCTGTCAGCTTACGGCACTTGGCCAGTATGTGGGTATCCGACTCACCCTCCCAGTTGCGTCCACCAGCAGGGACACGTCCAAGACCTCCGACTACTGGACCAAGCTGAATATCGATGCCTTTGTCGCGGTGTTCGGCACCCATGTTGACACCACGCTGGCGAATAAGGCGACGGTCCCAGGTGGCTGCGGCGTTGACACCAGCTGGCTGGGCAGTGGCAAAGTCGGCTACAGAAGTCGTTAGACGAGCACGTTTGCGACTTCTATATTGTGATCGACATACCGAAACGGATGCCCAAAGGTGAGTCCTGAAGACAGAGGCCAGGGAAGTTGAGACGAGGGATCTGGCCGGCATTACCGACACACCTATCGCTAGTCCAGCCAACGCCGGTGGTCAAATTAACCTTCTCAACCAGGGTGAGTCCGGAGACAAAGTCCCTGGCCCTGCTGTAGGCTTCTGACCAGTTGCCTAGACCCTCACCCCATGGTGAAGGGTAGAAGGGAGGTGAGGTCTGGCCAGATTGAGCGCCAGGTAGAGCACGTGGGTCTGTGGCATTGCGGTAGGTGGACTCGGGGAACTGCAAGGTGCGATTAGCAGGGATCTACGAGCTGTACATTTGGACAACGTACTGGAGTTCCTGGAGGCTGGACCTGCTGGGCCAAAGCCAGTGGTGCTGCGAGCAGCAGTGTAGATAGAAGACCCATTATGGGCAGTCAGATAGAAAGAAGAAATGAAACTGGGCTATGCCTTTACCACCAGTGACTGAGCTGGCTGTCGGAGGGTTAACAGTTCCTCGCCAAGGTCAGGATGAGCAGCTCAGATTTTTATCAGGGACAGAGCGATATATCAACTTTTTGGCCCTGTGGTCGATCTGGTAGGGCATGATCGTCATCAGTAAATTAGCTGGTAGGTCGAGGTACCAGGAGCTACTGTAGACCCCATCGACGCTACATGGGTTATCCGAACCAACCGTATCGATGGACGGTGACGAATGACCTCAATGCGCAGACGACAGCTTGGACTTGGAAGCTAGATGAGATGGAAAAACATTGTTGATGACCCCGCGTCGTCGATGGTAGACACGGGGGCTAGGGTGGGTTCGGACCTCCACTAGAAGAGCTAGAAGGTATTAGCGGAGCACAGAGCAGCGGGGAATATATTGCGGTTGCATGCAACGGGATCGGATCGATCATGGCAGGTCCAATAAAAGCGCGTCTCGTGTTCGCAATGTCAGGAGCGGTGGAGAGTGCCACAAGGTGGGATATGAAAGGGATAAGGTCTTGGTCTGGTGGTGGATGACAGGTACTCTGAAAGAGGGTTAGTACTAGGGATGTCGGCCCCGAACCAGATGATGACGGGCCCTGCAGGGCATTGATGTGTTGTGATCGCCCGCAATTTGGCCAAAACCACTGTTAAAATAGCAGCCGCAGATGGACATGTGAAATGAGATTCGTGTGTGGGTTTTGGTCCTTTCAACCAGTCAGAGACTTGCTAGATAGTGCAAGCTGGACGTCGTCTCATGGTCCTTGAACAGTGATAGTCCCTAGATACCAGCATGGTCGACGAGAACAGACTCTGATCAAAGATACCTGAACAGGTACAGGCGGAAATGAGCCGAGAAGCAACCGCACTTGCTTCTTCTCCTGCAAGCCCAGGGCACGTCTCTCGTTTCTCCACAGCTTGGCTTCTGTCTTCCAAGACGCTTGTGTGGCATGATTCTCTTCGTCGGCGGCATCGGAAGGTCGGACAGACGATACCAAAGTGGATGGTTGAGCTGATCACAATGATGTTTCGCTCAGCCACTATCGACGGTCGTATGGTCAGTCCTTGCTTTGACGGCGGCCAAGTCGATGGCTCGCTGTAGGCCTGGCATCTGACATTGTCTGTGTAACGTCCTTTTGAGGCCTATGAGCTTGGCCAGCAGACAAGCAGTCCTTCCCGCTAGCCGAATTTGAGATGGGCTTTGCAGACACCACGGGTCTCCCGTGATCGTGATCAGGTGGCGGCCTCTGACTACTGACGCTAGGGCGGGGATAGTCACATCGCCAGCTTTTGCTGCAGAGGACTGTGCTCAAATTGCTTGCCCCATACTCCAAATGTGCACTGCAAAATCCTTCACCCAGTTTTCTGTGGAGGAGATTCCGTCGCCCGGCTTGGTGGGTGTGGATATGATGACCTCCTTGCAAGGGTAGCTATTCGCAAAATAGGCAGCTGCTGGGGTCCAAAAGGTTGGATCTTGGTACATGTGAAACGATGGTCGACTCCTCAAATTTCTGTCGACTTGGGAGGGTTCTGAACTTGTCGAGTGCCCGCAGATCGGCCGGGAGACTTCATAATGGGTCTTCCTTACTTTCCGCAGAGACACACGGACGGCTTGGTATGGAAAATGTGGTGGAGTCCTGGGAGCCGCATAGTGTTGACATTCGGGCTCGCCGTCTTGCCCCTCACGGGACCAGCACGACAAGTCGACGCCATGATCAGCTCGGCTATGCGTCTTGCTGGTGGTGGTGTCGCTGAGATTGAACGCCACATGGAAGCTTCCAAGTTTTCTAGAAGCAAGCGAGGTCAATCTAAAAATCTTGCAAGAAACGCCATATCATCAACGACTATGAATTTGCAGCGCACACGTTCGCTTGCAGCAACATGACACGACCGAACATTGGTTCGCAATACATCACTGTGCATGATACCGACTCGTCGAAACCAGTCAGTGGAGGACTGAGATAGAAAATGGCTGCGCTAGAAGGTCCTTCTCGAATATTGGTCTCTATCAGAAGTCCTCGGCACCACAATCATGAATAATCTTCATGGCGGTTGCAAGGCGTATTCTCAATATCTACAAGGTAGCTTCTTGATGCTTCGCCGGCGCCTCGTCCATCCCCAACGACATTTCCTCGACCGGCACCTCTCTGTACTCGCCTCGCTCGAATGGCTTCATTGGCTTGAGACCGTACTTGGCGAACATGGCCTTGTCCTCATCCCAACCATTGCATTCGGTGGTCAACATCTTCTCACCGGTGAAGATGGCGTTTGCGCCGGCCGAGAAGCAAAGAATTTGCTCAGACTCGCTCATTGTGGTACGACCAGCGGCGATTCGGATGATAGTAGCGGGCATGACTAGACGAGCTGTCGCGATCGTCCTGAGAATCGAGTCGAAACCAATCCGTTTCCTGTTGGGGTTGTCTCCCAAGGGTGTTCCCTTGATTGGCACAAGCGCATTCACGGGGAAGGACTCTGGGTGTGCTGGCAGAGTGCCAACCGTGTAGATCAGGCCGACATGGTCTTCTGGCTTCTCGCCCAGTCCTAGGATACCTCCTGAGCAGACATTGATGCCTGCCTGTCGGACATGTGATAGTGTTTGCAGTCGTTCATCGTAAGTCCTTGTTGTGATGACACTGGGGTAGTGCTCTCTCGATGTGTCCACATTGTGGTTGTAAGCGGTAAGTCCGGCCTCCTTGAGCTCTTCGGCCTGTGAATGTCAGACATTGTTTCTAAACTTCCGTCTACGACCACTCACCTGGTTCTGATCAATCATGCCGAGTGTCACGCAGACCTCCATGTCCATATCTCTGATGCCCTGTACCATGGCCTTGACATTTTTCAAGCTCGTCTTCCTTCCCCGCATATCTCTCCACGCAGCTCCCATGCAGAACCTTGTGCTTCCATTGTCTCTTGCTATCCGGGCCTTTTCCAACACCTCATCAACTGGTGACATTCTCGTCGCCTTCAAGCCAGTGTTGTACCGCGTAGATTGAGCGCAGTATGAGCAGTCTTCGGAACAGCCTCCAGTCTTGATATTCATCAGTGTGCACATCTGTACAGCTGATGGGGAGTGGAAACGTCGGTGTAGGACTCCCTACGAACATGTCAGCGTTGCTAAATTCTCTCGGAGAATTGCTCGCTTCCTACCGATTGATGTGCCAGCTCCATAAGAGGAGTATTGTAGATTTCTCGAATCTCATCCTTTGTCCAGTCATATCGCGGGGACTTTGCATTGATTGCTCGGTCCAGAGGGTTCGTGACTCGTTGAATCGGTGAGGGGTCAGCGACAGAGGCCATACGGTCCTCGGAGGTGGTGGTGAAGCATCGCTGCTTCGGGCGGATCAATTGCTGTACCGAACGCGCAGCGTGCTTCTGGAAAGCTGATCTCGCCATGCTGGAGGACTTGGGGAACAACAAAGAGCGAGGATCAAGTGGTCGGGACAAAGGTTATAATCCGACCTGGTTGTCGTTGAGCCGCATTTTGGCCCACCAGGCTATCTCGGTGGGGTGCCAATCAGGAGCCGAGGATACCCAGCCTTGGGACGATGGAATAGGAAGATAGTAAATGTTCCGATTTGCTAGCTCAAGTATCGTTTCAATGAGTTACAGGTATATCAACCAGAACCAGCACAGTCTGTACAGCTGCTCTGAGCTGTTGTTGATATCTCAGCTGCAATTTTCTATGCAGCAAAATTGTCAACGTCTTCCCCCAAAGCTCCGTAGCTTGCCCGGCAAATCAGCCCCACCCGTTCACCAAGAGCTCTGGATTTGCTTTTCGGACAGCGACGACAAGAACCACGACAACGTAGCGACTCCAGATGTCTACTGTTGTTAACACGGTATGTGTGAGAACCATACAACGCCTCTGGCGACATGATAGCATCACCAAGTGAACTCCGCTGCGGAGTAAGCACCGGCAAGAGATAGCCGATCACAGCGGGGAAGAGATACGCCTGGTTGGTCCCAAACTTGGTTGCCTGAGGAGCTCTCTGATATATCATTCCTGCAAGTCCTCTTTTTTTCCAGTACACCTTTCGTGCATTGGAAAACGTCCAACTAGTCAATCAAGATGGACGAGAAGCAGGCATTGCTACAGCATGAGGTACCTCCACGACAGCCCCTGCTTGCACGAGAGCGGCCCAAACGACAGCATCTGTTTCTGCGCCACTTCTTCAGGGTCATGATCGTCTTTCTCACCATACATGTCCTGGTCAAAGCATTAGTTTTATTCGGAATCCTTCAGTCTTCTCGTCGTTCTGCGGAAGACGTTAAGCTACCATTTACCTGGGATGGTGTGAGTTCCCCAGTCAGCAAACTATCTGAAATGGCTAGCTCTAATCTCATGTAGCTCCCTACTACTCCAGAGCTTGAGTATGTGTCCTGCTATGATGGATTATACTGCGCACGTCTCGAATTACCACTGGACTACTGGAACGGCACCACCGACAAGACCATCAGTCTTGCTGTGATCAAAATCCCGGCCACGGTCGACGTTGACGATCCTCGGTACAGGGGTCCGGTTTTGATCAACCCGGGAGGTCCAAGTGGCAGTGGTGTCGAGCTTGCCTATAGATCGGGCAAAAACTTGCAGGCTATCATCCAAGGCGATTTTCCTAATGCTAAGGATCGCTTTTTTGACATTGTCGGCTTCGACCCTAGAGGTGTTGGACTTACTTCTCCTCCGGTCCAGTGCTCAGGCACAAATCAATGGGCAGAGCTCTGGCGCATTCGGACATTGGAAGAAGGTACCTTGACCTCTTCTGACGCCGCTCTCGGCCGGCTGTGGGCAATGTCACAGGCGCAAGGTGGTCACTGCTCGAAAGTCGATGAAGACAACATTCAGTATTTCGTGACCACCGCCTCTGTCGCCCGTGACATGCTCGAGTTGACCGAAGCTTCAGCAAGATGGCGAGCTCGCGAGTTGAAGAAGCTCGGCAGCAATATGGTCATCAAGCCAGAAGAGACCAATCTGCTGTACTGGGGTTTCTCTTACGGCTCGTACCTCGGCAACTCTTATGCAGCCATGTTCCCTGATCGTGTCGAGCGACTAATTGTAGATGGCGTCGTTGACGCAGATGATTATGTCGCAGTAGACTGGATCGATGATCTTCGTGACACGGAAAAAGTCGTGGACCTCTTCTATCATCACTGCGCTCGAGTTGGTTATCCGACATGTCCTCTTGCCGATACGAAGAAGCCCACAGCGTCAAAGGTCCGCGGTAGGACACTCGCTATTCTCCAGCAGATGTGGCACTCCCCAGTGGTGGTCCTAGAACCCTATCCTGAGATCGTCTCGTGGTCTGACATTCGAGGGCTCATCTTTGGTTCTCTGTACGGCCCCATCAATGGCTTTCCCTATCTCGCCAATGTACTGGCCGGATTGGAGCAGCGTAACGGTACACTCCTCGCTGAACTCATGGCGAGTTACCACTCCGTCTCATGTCCCACGTCCAAGGCTTCCCATAGTCACGATGGCGGCCGGGACGTCATTCCCCTCCGTAACGCATCTATCGACTTATCACACAAAGATCCTTTCACCGGCGCAGCCATCGCCTGTTCAGACGGCTATCCCATCACCAACATCACGCAAGACGTCTTTGCCGAAAAGATGGGCAGTCTCATGAAGCTATCCCCCACAATCGGCGACTTGTGGTCCGGCATTGCACTCCCATGCATTCACTACACGCTCAGGCCAGGCTATGCCTTCCGCGGACCATGGAAGGGCAAAACGTCCCACCCTCTGCTCATGATTGGTAATACGGCCGATCCCGTCACCCCTCTCTGGTCGGCCAAGAAGATGGCAAAGGGCTTTGAGGGCGCAAGGGTCTTGACGCAGAATAGTCCTGGTCATTGCAGCATGTCTGCCTACAGTCCGTGCACGAATGATTACATCCACAAGTACTTCTTTGATGGAACACTACCGGAGGAGGGAACGGTATGTGAGGTTGAGAATCTGCCTTGGGGCGGTAAGGAGAATGGCGAGGTGATGGCAGCGGAGGTGCAGGAGAAGGCGGACTTGCATGCTGAGATCATGAAGGGCTTGTTGGCTAGTGGAGGGGGTCATAGGTTCTCTCACGGGCTGGGTCGTGTCAGCCCAAGTAAGCTCCTCTTCGGTGCGTGATCGGACACAGGACATCACCCCACACTAAGCAATCTGGCTGAAGAGATGGACGTCACAAGAAGGTCATGCAGTATATTCATTCATCTAGCTCATATCTACAAGCTCTGCTCCGTCTTCAAGTACTCCTTCACCAACCCCTCCAACTCCTTGTGCTTCTCCGAGCTCAACGGCTGCAGCGGCCGTCTCGGGACACCACCGTAGCCATACGCGATCTCAATCGCCGCCTTTGTCCCCGGGATCGCGGTGCGGGTCAGGATCCAATCTGCCTTGGCCAGCGTCTCGTTCAACTTGATCGCCTCCTCCTCCTTGCCCGCCTTCCAGAGCTCCCACACCTTGACACACATCTTGGGCCACACATTGGCTCCTCCGGCAATGATACCGCTCGCGCCGCTCGCCGCGCACTGCATCGTGAAATCCGCGAAGCCGCCGAAGGCCATCCACTTGCCCTCGCCCGTGCCCTTTGCATTGGCGGCGCCGAGCTCCTGCGCGACGCGCGAGAGCTTGCCCGTGTTGCCGCAGGTGAACTTTGCGCCGATGATGTTCTTGTTGGAGGCGAGTTTGATCATGAGATCGCTGTCGAGGTCGATGCCGGAGACGGCGCCGGGGTAGTTGTAGAGGATGACGGGGAGCGGGGATTGGTCCGCCACAGAGGTGAAGTACTCGTAGATGGCGGTGTCGTTCATGGCATACCGGTAGTAGCTGGGGGAGAGGAGGAGGACGTATTCGGCCCCGGCAGCCTCGGCGTCTTTGATGTTTTGCACGGTCCCCCGGACGGACATGTCGGATGCTCCTGCGATGACGGGGACGGAGGTAAAGCCTGCTTCGTCGAGGGCTTCGCGGGTTGCGCGTGTGACAGACGCCTTCTCCTCGCGGGAGAGGTGGACCGCTTCACCGTTGGAGCCCATGGTGACGAGACCGACCAGGCCGGCTTTGGCGAGGAAGACGGCGTGTTTCTTGATCGTGGGGATGTCGAGGTCTTCGGTCTGGCGATCGAAAAAGGTCATGGTTGGGGCGTAGATGCCTGCCCGCAGAGGGGTGCGGGCCTTGGAGGTGCCGTTGGGAGCCATCGTGGTGATTTACTGGTCGATTGTGGGAATTGAAGCTGGTGATGTTGGATGGAGGGGTAGTGGGGTAGATTGACAGGATGGAAGAGAGAGGAAGCAAAAGCAGATTAAAACCAAAGACGGATCCTACCTTTCTATATCGAATAGTAGGGAAAGGGCAAGATCATGCCGAAGCGCTTCGTTTCCTCGTCACCATTTAGTCCGGCGGGACATTATTTTCTCTCTCGTGGCCTTTTGACACAGCAATGCCAAACAGATTTCCCAACTCAGCTGGAACCGCTTTGGAGGAGAAAAGGCGAGGACCCCGTCGAGCAGTTTTCGCACCAATCGGAAGCCCAGAACGCCGCATCGACACCTCCGCCATGTGGGTCGGGTATCGGTCTGGGGTCGCGTCGGGGTATGAAATTGAACGGCACTCGATGCCACGGCGGAAGAATTTAGAGGCCACTCGCCGTCGACGGGTGTTGCGAGACGCCTTTTTCGAGATTGCGAGATTGATTCTGAGACGAGACGACATTGATTGAAAAGGCTAAGAGCAATAAAGAGAGCAACTCGGCGCCCAATCTCTGATTCCTGCCCCTCCATCCCTACCCCGCGCGGCAACATTTTTACTGTAGCAAACGAAGAAACAAGATCACAAAACTAGCAAAGATGGCGCCATTGAATGTGCTCATGGTCGGTACTGGCGAGTACACGACTGGATTCGTCGGTGGAGGAGCTTCTGGATCAGACAAGAAGGTCGGTGTCGTCGGATTAACTCTGTTTGATCTTCGACGACGAGGCAAAGTCGGCAAACTGTCCATGGTGGGAACGACTGGCAACAAGTTTCCAGCAATCAGTGAGTGGTGTCCTCTACAGTGTTTGCAATGTCTTGCTCGAGCCTGCGATCTCCAGCTCTGTGGCAGCTCCTGCAGCTCCCAGTCCATCCGTCAAACCACCAGCGACTAACCATCCTCCTAGGGGAGCACCTCCAGAAAAACATTACTCAAGCCTACAATGGACTCGACACCTCCTTCGATTCCTTCCCAGCCAATGACCAACGCGACCCCAACGCCTACAAGACCGCCATCGACGCCCTGTCCCCCGGCGACGCCATCACCATCTTCACCCCCGACCCAACCCACTATCCAATCGCCCTCTACGCCATCGAGCGCAAAATCCACGTCATGATCACCAAACCCGCCGTGAAGCTCCTCTCCGAGCACCAGGACCTCCTGACCAAAGCGCGCGCGAACAACGTCTTCGTGTACATCGAGCACCACAAGCGCTTCGACCCCGCCTACGCAGACGCGCGCCACAAAGCCCTCACCACGCTCGGCGACTTCAACTATTTCTACAGCTACATGTCGCAGCCCAAGAACCAGCTCGAGACGTTCAAGGCCTGGGCCGGCAAGGAAAGCGATATCAGCTACTACCTCAACTCGCACCACGTCGATATCTGCGAGAGCATGGTGCCCAACTACCGGCCTGTCAAGGTGACGGCGAGCGGGTCGACGGGCGTGGCGAGTGGGCTTGGGTGTGATCCGAGCACGGAGGATACGATTGCGTTGCTGGTGGATTGGGAGAAGAAGGATGGGAGCGGGAGGAGGGCGACGGGGGTTTATACCGCGAGCTGGACGGCGCCGAAGAAGGCGGGTGTGCATAGTAATCAGTACTTTCATTATTTGGCGGATGGGGGTGAGGTCAGGGTTGATCAGGCGAAGAGGGGGTATGATGTTACGGTTGATGGGGAGGGGATTGCGTGGTTCAATCCGTGAGTTGAGTCTATATGCTTGGGGAAAAAGGTGCTGACGATGAATAGGTTCTACATGAAGTACGCCCCCGATGAGCGAGGTAACTTTGCTGGACAATCGGGCTACGGCTACGTGTCGTTCGAAAAGTTCGTCGACGCGGTCACGGATCTGAAGGACGGCGTGGTCACGTTGGACGAGCTGGACAAGCGTGGTCTGCCCACCTTGAAGAACACAATCGCCACGGGAGCCATCCTGCACGCCGGCAGGGTCAGTCTGGACGAGAAGAGGAGTGTCAACGTCGTCGAGAAGGACGGACAGTGGACACTAGAGTGAATACCTACCTTACATACATGGGCAGAAAGGAAAAGGTCACACGGATGCCATATGCATAGCAAATAATGAAAATTGGAAAGTGAATTGTTCATTCACAAAGACACGCTCATGATCTATTCGATCCCTCGAATGCTTTTTTGACCTTCATCAGCCGTGAGGAGAAGCTCGACTAATGCTCGACGCCTATTTCCCCTCCACCACATCCATCTAGTAATCCGACGAAGAAGCCTGGGGGAACTCAAAGTTGACGCCCTTGCCCGTCAGCCTCTTGTACACCTCAGAGTAAGTGTCGAGCCTGTAGTCAACACCACCCCTCTCCTTCTCGTCCAGCACAATCTTGAGGATCTTGCTGCCGTCCTCACGGGTCCTGATGCGCTTGCCGACGATCTCAACGGGGTAGACCAGGTCGGCGAGGATGGCGTCGTGTACGGCGGTGAGGGTACGGCTGCGGGGACGCTTCTGGGTTTGGGTGGTGCGGGAGCGGTTGGAGCGCTTAGGACGGGGTAGGATGCGGCGCGAGGCGACGATGAGGACGTGGCGGTCGGAGAACTTCTTCTCGAGCTCACGGGTCAATCTGGTATTGTCAGTCGGTGGGCCTAAGGGATAGAAGGATATAAATCATACCGTTGCTGCGATCGGTGCCATCCCTGGAGAATAGGAACGGGGACGAAGATGACAATCGCCTTTCTGCCGTGGCCAACCTCGATCTGTAAGAGTCCTGGTGTCAGCATATATGCCGCCCAGTGCCCAACGCCTCTTCATTTGTTTGTGTGGATATAATGGAAGGCCATTTGTGTAGTGTCCATCTCTTCCATGATATTCTTTCAGGTCAATCGTACCTCGCGGGCGGAGACAAATTGCAGAGGCCTCAAGGCACTGCGCATGTCTGGGATGTTGGTCTCGAGCTCATAGAGGGCATTTGCGATGCTAGTCTCGATCTCGGAAGGGTTCTGCCTCGAAGGGCTGTTGGCGGCGATCTTGTTGAGAGCGGCGGACATGATTGCGGTTGTCAATTGGCGTGGTCGAAGAAGTTGCGCTGTGAAGCTGATCGGAGTGCTATAGCGAAAAAGTTAGGTCTTGGCGAGAATTCGGACGAAGGAGAATAATTTCGCCGGGCCCATCACGTGATATTGATCATGACTTGTTTGCATCGACCATACGGATGTCTGACTGAGTACATCATATTCGACTTCTGTTGTAGCGAGTCACATTTAATATACAATCAGAGTCAAATAGGTGTAGTAGATGGTGTATACAAGCTACTACTCATCAATTGCCCTTAGTAATGTCCAATAGCCTCCTCCATCAAACCCTCCTGATAAGAATCAAGATGAAAAGACTCGCAGACTTTTCATTGGTCTCGATTAACCTAATAAACGCCACGCTGATTGATGCTTGGGGAACGAGAGACAGAGACCTCCTGGTCTGGGAATACCAAGTCATACTGTGACTTTGCCGAATGCCCTTGCCCCCGTCATGCGCCTTTTGCTATGCAATTTGCAGATGCAACAACACCTCACTATTAGATATTTCTGTGACACTATGCGTGTCGTGCTTTGGGCACTATTATTCCATCAGGCTCCTCTCTTCTTCTAGTTCTTGGGAACGACGGCGTGGTTGAAGGTTGGGTAGAGGCGATCACTGAGATGGTATTAGTTTCTGAGCAGGTGAAGAACAGAGCAGACCAACTTACAGCTCCTCATGGACCCAGGGCTCGCAGCCCCCCAACAAATCCACGCCCTCAATCTTTTGACCATCCTGGTTGATACCAAAGTCAATCATCAGGATACGACCGTCCTGACTGGTGCTCACGATGCGGCGGTAGTCGCACTTAGCGGCCAACATCCAGCTGGTGGTCCACTCGCCAAAGACGGAGATGGTCTCGCCAGTCTCGTAATTGTAGACACGAAGGTCGAGATCGTATGATCCAGACACGACACGCTTGTTCTGGGTATCGAGGAAAAGGGAGCGGACGAGCTGAGTGTGGCCAGAGTACTGGAGAACCTCCTTTCCAGTTGCAACTTCGAATTTGTAGGTCACGTGGTCATTGCCACCGGCAAGGACGTACTTCGCGTCATCGCTGAACTCGACGGCTGCGAGACCACGCTCCTTTGCGGGGAACTCGCGGACGCACTCCATCTTGTTGAGATCCCAGAGACGAGCGACACCATCACCTGAAGCAGAAACGAGGAGGTTGCCACGAAGCTGAACAGCGTTGACAGGTCCATTGTGTCCGGTGAGAGTGCGGAGGGGCTTGAGTGTCTTGCGGTCCCAGACTACGATGGTGCAATCCTTTGAGCAGGAGACAATGTGCTTGGCGTCGAAGGCGACGTCAAGAACACCGCCCTGGTGATGCTTCAGCCTCTGGACGGGCTCGTAAGTCTTGATGTCCCAGACAATCAAATCGTTGTCACTGGAGCCAGTCACGAGAATCTCCTCGTCATACTGCAGACAGAGGATGGAGGCCGAGTGAAAGTCGGAAGGCACATGGTAGATGTGGTGACCATAGGCCGTGCCGTTGACGCTGGCTTCCGCATGGTGGAACGACGGATAGTCGACGGTGCGGAGGACACGAGGACCAGGTGTAGGGCGGACAGTAGGTCCACCAATGACCTTGATGCAACGGTTGGTGTTCAAGTCCCAAACACGAATAGTCCTGTCTCTTGAACCAGTGATGATCTTCTGCTCGTCAAACTGAACACAGTAGACACTGTCAGTGTGACCAGCCATGTAGACAGCACGACCCTTGCCGTTTGCCCAGTTCTGGTTGATCTGCTCCCTAGCGCTGTGCATCAATTGCCAGTTCTGCAATTGCTGACCTGGCATACCGATACCAACGCCGCCAATCTGGATAGGGGCTGGTGAGACGTAGTTCTCCTTGTTGAAATTCCGGAGGTATTCGCCGCGCCAGATAAGGGGATCCGAAGCAATTTCCCTCCATGGACCAATCTTTTGACAAGCACGGAGAGAGTTTGCGTCGAGGTGGGAGAAGATGATTGCGTTGAGTTCGAGGGGCAGGTAGGACATGGGATCACGCTTGATGACGAATGGCTCGGGTACGTCAATCATGTCGATGTCGGAACTCGAGCAGATATCAGCCCCGCTGTCGGCGGCACTCGAGTTACTGCCGAGTCTTCGTCGATTTTGCTCGCGTGTCTCGAGGTAGTTGAATGGCGAAGGTGGGGAAGGAGGGAGTCCTGCTCGGCCATTGTTAGCGGCGGCGGCGGCTTTGCGTGCGGCAAAGCCTCCTCGAGCGTCGTAGTTCTGAGAAATGGTGGGTAGGTGGGATTCGTAGAATTGAGCAGATGCTGGCCGTTGGGAGAATAGACGAGCCGCACTTGAGGAAGAAGCACCGTGAATGGGTTGAGGAGTGTCGTATCGGGAGACCTTGAGGTTGGACAGCATGCCCTTGGGGTGTACTATGCGGTCCATGAATGTGCCACGGGATTGTGTCTGGTAGAATGGGTTGGCTTCGGGATAAGTAGTCTCCTCAACGCCCTCCATGTGATCGGCCGAGGACCTTCGGCTCCTGCCAGCAATGGCCTTTTGGAACTTGTTCTTGCACGAGACGGATGTCCGCCTGAAGATGCCAGTCTCCTTGCCTTCCCGCTTCTTGCTGCTAGACGACGTGGACCTAGCAGGTGATCCCACACGCTGATATGAGAAAGCCAATTGTTCCCGCTCTGCAATTTCCTGCTGCTTGTTGTTGGTCCACTGCACATCCCTGAAAGATACGTTGTCCCGTCTCTTCCTGTTCACAAGCTTGTCCGTCGACTGTGATGGGACTGCGGGAGGGAATTCGTGTCTCGAGGAAGGACGCTTTGCTGGGATATCGATTGGTCGTGTTTGGGATGGGCCGCCGAATGTTGATCTGGAGAGGTCGTCTGCACCGGGGACAAAGGAGGAGAAGTTGGTGGACTGCATATTTAGTCGAGGATTATATATGTCGTGTGATGTGTTGCTTCTTGAATAACAAAGACGCAGGCTCGGGCAATCAGTAAATGCGAGATTGACGGATAACGAGTGTCGAGGAGCAGTGGAGTAGCAGCCAAGGGTCGACTGGAGTGATTATTAGTTAGTAGAGAGTGGTCGACATTCCCTGATCCCAAAAGGAGTGTGGGTGTTTCGGAGTTGGGCTTCGCAGTGAACGTCGTTGATGTTTGATGAAGAAGAGGAGAAGATGTTGGAGATGTAGGCAGAGTCAAAAGGGACGTCCGGGCGTGGCGGATGGCGGGTATAGAAAGCTAATGTAGTCGTTGGAATGTCTGGTGTCAATGTCGCAGGTGGATTGCTTGATGCGAGGAAAGAGTTCACCGGCTGACAACCAGTAGTTTGTCCAGTAGGGGCCGGTTTCAATGGACGAATGACGAGATGTGGTGTTGAAGAGGAAAGAGTCGAGACGAGACGAGACGAGACGGGCGACGGATGAGATACGGTTGTGATGGAAGTGGAATGCTGGCGGCCGGGAGTCTAACGACGAGTGCAACGATTGTGCAACGGCTGCGACAATGAGGGCGAGAAGGCTTGGTATTTGGCTGCAGAGGGTCGTTCAGACTCGGATGGGGATATGGTTGTGCATTATCACCAGTGAAGATGCACGTGTGGCTGGCCCTGAGTAGAGAAGAGAGTCTGGACGTTGTTGCAAGGAGACGTCGGTCGGGTGGAGAGAGAGTTGTATGAGGGAGTGACCAAGACGAGATTAGGGATTAGCAAGAACCAGATGAATCCAGGCCGGCAAATACACCGTAGGGACCGTAAGTAGCCCACTCCTGCGGTATTCAAGCTTCGACCTTTCTTGCTTTTTTAGGATTGGAGGCTACCCCCTTGTCTGCACTGATGCGCTGTCACGGTAATGATCAATCTGTGGTATTTTTGTCAAGGAGAGCAGAGATGTTGCAAGTTAATATTGTCTACAGAATGTCCAGACAAGGGACAGAGATTTTGCAAAGATTGTCCGTCTGCCTCGCCTCCCTCGCCTCGCTCGTCGTACGGCGTCAGCACCAAGAAACACTCGCATATTCCCAGTACAAACAGAGGCACAGCAAACACTTTTCTGCCAGTGCTACTCCTCCGGACTCTCCGAAGGGAAATGCTGGGGTACAACAAGTAGCGACTCGTACCTAGTCATCACTTGATCATACTGTATTCTTGTCCTCTCGGCCCATAATCATTACTGCCAGCGTGCAGCATTCGTGCATGTGCATGTGCGATAAACTTCACCCCCTCCCCATCCCTTCAGCGCGCTTCGTGCTTGCCTTTCTTTGGTTCAACGCGGGACTCTGTACCAACTTTCGGCCTTGGTCATCAGATCACCCTTATTCTCCATAGAAATGCCCCCTGGCATATCGTCATCGAAATTTGTGTAACCGGTTCACGCACCCAACTCGGAATTCTTGTAACAATATCAGCCTGCCCTCACGTTCCAACCTACCGCTTCTCACCGCCCTGCTGCACTGTTCCGATACAAGCTTCGTATCACTTTTCCCTCTTGCTGCTTTCTCTCTCGGAGTTGTCCTTGTATGAAAAAAAAGTCCCCGCCCGTCGTCTGACACAAGCCGCAACGTAGTCTCACCTTTGTCCTCAACGGCAAAGAGTCTAATTCACTGGTCCGAAAGGCATTTACCTGGTTCAGCTGAGGCCTTTTTTCATTCCCGATCCCGCACTTCAGCGCCACAATCTCCGCCTCCATCAGGCTGCACGTCGATTCATAACAGAACCCCAGCTTGTTGTTGCTGCTATTCGAGGACGGTCTCTTCTCAAAATTTCACGCGGCTGGGATATTCCCAATATTCACAAATCATGGCCTCTACATCATCGTCGTCATCCCGTCTACCGCTCGTGTACCGCCTGTTCTTCCTATACATCGAGCCCGTTGCAACGGCTGTCGGTGCCTACTATGCCCATTTCGGTCAAAAGGACTATCTGGCAATGACCGTTCCATCGCTGAGCCCTACGCTCCTCGGACCCTCAAAGGTCGAGTCCATAGTCTTGTCACAATTGGCCAACATGTACCTCGTCTTTGCCATTAATGAGGCTCTGGTCCTACGGGCGACCAGCAACCGAGAGGTCTGGCGGACTTTTCTCCTCGGACTCCTCATCGCCGACTTTGGTCATATCTACAGTGTGAAACCGATGGGACTGGACACTTATTGGCGTTTCTGGGAGTGGAATGCTATTTACTGGGGAAATCTAGGGTTTGTCTATGTCGGCGCAGCACTGAGGACATGCTTTCTTCTGGATGTCGGCTTTGCTTCTCGAGCCAGGACCAGAAAGTCCATTTAGACTTGAGCATCTTCAGACCTTACGGCTGCATACATGTTGGCCAGATTTGACAATGTGCTCTCCAGGAGACTGCTTACGCAACCACATACTCGACACCTGTCTGGTCACGAGATGCGAATACGATCGTGACCTCCACTTTTTTCCACCGTTGTAGCATCAGAGTCCTCTGACCTTGCCACCCCGGCCGCGAGCGATGTTCGTCCGATGGTCGGCAACGACTTTATCCGCGTTATGCCAGCCTGTTCCAATTTGTGACATTTGGCCAGACCTTTGTCCTGTTTCTACTCAGCTTGGCACATATTGTACATACAACACGATGAACACGTACTCATCCGGTATACTCCTCGTCCGTGACACTAGCGCAGCAATACTGTGGAGGGCTGTGCTGTGGATGTAGCGTTGTGGGGAGCAACAGTCATGACCTGTCTTTCGCACTTGGCAAACCCAGGAATTCAAGTACCTACATCAACAGCACAACCATACATGATTCCTCATTGAAGAACAGCTGCAAAGATCCGATCCAGGCAATATCGGAAGCAGTCCTGTTAGCAAGCTGGTTACGCCGGTAGTATGCTCAACATACACCGAGATCCAATGAGTAGCCAAAGCAGCAGTCATTAACAATCATGGCATCCAATACCACAAGCCATGCTCTTGCACCACCAAAATCTCATCCACGTCGCCACACCGGACACGATTACCATTACTAGCACTTCCACTTCTGCTCACGTGATTATTTTGTCAAGTCAAAGGGCATCGGGCTTCTCTCGACCGACGCCTCCTGCCCCGCCCCCGCCGGCTATTGAAAAATGACATGCTCAGTGAATATATATTTACGACAGACATATTTCTGTGGGATATCTACCTTTTCCACGCCTCTAACATAGCAACCGCCACTGATTTCATCCCCGGTACCATCTCCCACTACCTTCAACATGTCCATGTCCATCGAAGATGCCCAAGCCCCTCGGCAACCCCTCCCCACCCCCTCCACCCCCTCCAATGTCCTTCAGCAATTCTCCATGACCAACAAAGTCGTCGCCATAACCGGCGCCTCAGACGGCATCGGCCTCGCCGTGGCCACAGCCATGGCCGAAGCTGGCGCCCATGTTGCGCTGATCTACAACACCAACCCCGCGGCCCAAACCCACGCCTCGTCCCTTGCCAAAGAACACAACATCACGGCCAAAGCCTACCAACTCCAAGTCACCGACCCCACCGCCGTCGAGCGCACAATCAACACCATCGCCTCCGACTTCGGCCGTCTGGACGTCTTCATCGCCAACGCCGGCACCGCCATCTCCAAACCCATCCTCGAGCAAACCCTCGATGAATACCGCACCCAAATGAGCGTCAACGTCGACGGCGTCTTCTACTGCGCCAAATACGCCGGCGCCGTCTTCAAGAAACAGGGCCACGGCAACTTGATCATCACCAGCTCCATCTCGGCGCATATCGTGAATGTGCCGATCGATCAGCCCGTGTATAACGCTACCAAGGCGTATGTGACGCATCTCGGCAAGTCCTTGGCGAGGGAGTGGAGGGAGTTTGCGAGGGTGAATATTGTGAGTCCGGGGTTTTTTGATACGAAGATGGGGGCGGCGGAGAGGGTGAGGAATGAGGCGTACAGGATGACGCCGTTGGGGCGGCAGGGGGATACGAAGGAGATCAAGGGCGTTTTTTTGTATTTGGCTAGTGATGCGAGTAGTTATACTACGGGGAGTGATGTTCTGGTTGATGGGGGGTATGTCTTGCCCTAGATGGGCCTTAGACAAGATGAACGGATGAGTACGCAAAGGCCAAGGTAGGTAACAGGACCATGCGTAGCCATGCTCGTAATCAGGGAGATTAAGGGATCATACCATTTGATCGGGCGATGTGTCCGCAGCTACCAACAAATCCCCGATTGTCCTAAATGATAGCTCCCTGAAGAACTTTTGCCTATGAAGCGCTACCTTTTCCTTCGATGATTCGAGTACCTCGGTGTTTCCCATGATCTCGTACATGGCAGCCGCTATACTTGGCTCATCCTTGCTCTCCATCAGCTGGCGGATACTCTAATAGATACATGTGAAGTCCTCCCACTCATATTTATCGTGATGAAATAGTCGAGCGCCAGCACGAGCGATATTTCGGGCGGATGTGAAGTCGACCTTCTAGTTCTTGTCGCTGTACAGCGTGAACGTCTTCTTCTCATAATCTTTAGCCCAACGCTGGCCGAGATCGTGCAAGTATCGTTGCGAGCTGAGTAAGACGTAATCGGACATCCAGCCTTGACAGATCGCAGTCCAAGCGATATCCTTCTGAGCTCGTAGATGGTCTAGAACAGCACGGAGTTTGTTCCCAGGGAATAGAGGTTGATCTGGCACTGCTTCAAAGTATTCCGCCTCAGGCTGATGGAATGAATCGTTTGCATGTCGGAGAAGCCTTGCATTTTCTCAGGATTTCGAGGTGGACGGACAGAAAGGCAGGAGAGTGTGCCGTGACACAGCATACCACTCCGTCAAAATCATGTAGAGCATTGATGAGACTTCCAGGCCCATACTCCGTAATATGCTGCTCAATGCTCGTCGGAAGATTCTTGTGCTCTCTCGTGATTGCTGGAACCTCGTGGCCTGCTCAAGGCAGTTCGTCTAGGAGATATTTCGCGATTCCGCCTCTTCCGACAACAGCAATCTCCATTATCCCCAACAGTCGGGTGACTCGGATGAGACCAAGTAGCTCCGGCGACCACGTGAGCGGTGGAGGTTTGGAAAGCACACACATCAGGGTTCTTGCCAACATGCGATCCCCGTCGTCAAATAGAGGGTAAAGATCCGCGATCTCCGCTCACAGCATATATGTGTGTTCAGTTCAGGATCGGGCTTAGTGGTACAGAGCCTGGACATCCAATGAGCTCCCTTTGGACTTGATGAGCCCTGTCAGACTTGCGCTGCATTTCCAATGAGGTTAAGTATGACCGAGCCCATTCATGATACTAGATCAAATGTAAAGTCTCCGAGGTTTTGAGTCCAGTCACCATCGAAATTTTGAACTTGCTGAAATAGCATGTCGAACGAGTTATCAAAGGCGTCCGGTATAGATATATCATTGACGATACCGAGCTGGGACAGAAAGTCGGTGGTAGCAGTATCACCCGGGGTTTGAGCTACGCTGCCGTACGTGCGTACCTGATCCCTATCCAGATCGACTTGGCTCTGATCCTCCGATTGTAGTTCTGAAGGACTCGCAGCAACAGCCTTACAAAGTGTCTCAAGCACCGTAGCACATCGCTGAGCTGCGGGTGTCCATGTCGCTAGAGCCTGCAATGATTCTCGGCCTATTCGAAGGCTGTCCTCGAATGATGCAGCATTCTCCAGGAGAAAATCAGTGCCCCGCAGTGCTTCGAGCTGGCCGAGAATAACAACCAGAGCACCCTGAAAGATGAAGTAGGTCGCGTACCATGCAATGTTCTGATGAAAAAGACTGACTTGTGCTCGACAAAAGTCAGCGACGTTCCGTATACAATCCAGTGCTGTTCTTGTGGCTCGGCGAGCAGCTTCGGCCGGATCCACGTATTCACAGACATTCCTCTTGCAAGCCCTCCAGAATATCATCCTAAGATTCTGTTCTTTCCATAACACTATCGCTCGCGGGCCACGAAACCAGTCTGGCACGTCGTCGTGGTGGAAGTAAGCCGGGAGCTCGATTTTCCACTCTACAAGAGAGTCCTCGATTGACTTCATACAGGTGCTTAGATTGCGTGCTCCAGGTCTGCTCATGATGAGATCTCTGTGCAAGCGATTGGCAATAATCGAGAGTTGACTCTGTGCGATCATTGGTGATTGCGCTGTTTGTCGATCTACAAGATCGGAGAACGACAAGTCCTGCATGAAGTCAGCCTGAATATCCGAAGCTTTTGCTTACAGCTACCTTGTCGTCCACGTTCGCTGGTAGTGGCAGGTCGGCAGCTGCCTCTTCAATCAGAGCCGGCCGCCCGGTAGTGACCGAGAATCCACTCTCTAACGAGAACAAGGTCCAGAAGACTCGCCTCCTTAGTTCAAGTTGGAGCTTAGAATACGAGTCCTGCTCTGGGGAATTTCTATGGAGACCAAGCCCAATTGCCATTCTGCCTGCAAGGCCAACATAGTTGTATGCCGTATTGGGTCGATCACACTTCTGGAGATAGTTGCCCTGCAATCGCTGTTAGATCCTTCGCATTTGTGCGGAAGCTTGGCTTACCATAAGTAGCAGTGCTTGTACCAAGCTCAGCGAGCCGGATTCGAGACATTCTAAGGAGAGTCGTGACCTCGCCGCTTGATACAATGACATCTGGAACCCATCATCGCCGCCAGCTATCCAGTGCCCAATAGCTAGTACAATCTGATATTGTAGCGCGAACCAAGTATCATGCTTGTCTCGAGTACGATTTTCAAGCATGCGGCGAAATGACGGCTCATGCAGGATGGGACATGAGATGTTGTAGCATAAGAAGTAAACGTCTACCAGATATCTGGACGAGAAGTGATCAGCGAGACGGCGCTCTGCGACCGGGAAAACCATATGCGTCCGAGACAAGCTCAACTCTGGCGATTTGATAGATTGGTTGGATGTGGCATCTTTGGATGCTGCTTCATTAAGACCTGCGAGATCCCTGGCTTGCCGATAGATGAAGGAGCCTGAGCTTCGTCCTGTAGCAATAATAAGCGCGGCGCTACACTAGAAGTGTAGTACACTTACCGAGGAAGGTGCCTCTGCCGGTGCTGGTTGGCAAGGAGGCCATGCCATCGAGCTCTCCATTACCAGAGCCGGCCTGTGGAGCGGGCTCATGCCAGCCTTCATTGTTATCTACAGATGGCGTTGATGACGTCGTTGCGTGCTCGCGGGTCCTCGGTCCAAGTCGGGGTGCTTGCGAGCCAGCCTTCAGTTGCGTGACAGCATCCTCTATGTTGATGTCAGGATCTAGCGACTGGATGAGTTGCGCCAGCGCAGCGCATCGTTGCTCGATTGCATCAATATTCTTCCGTGTTAGTGGTGTGCGAGATGGGGGAGCTGCGACTGTGCATGATTTGCCAGCTCGAGCGCAGTATCGACACGGATGACCTTTCTTTGCAGCTGGAAAGCAGCGCGTCTTCCGCAGCTGGCAATTAGTACAAGCTTTGTTGAGGACTGGCTGTGGACTTGGTTGACCACGAGAAGCATCGTCTGAATCTGTCATCCCAGGTGGACAGATTTATAGAGGGAGGATAGATAAGTAGGCAGCTAAAGGTTAGGATAGGGCGCGGAGATGCGGAGGTGCCGAGCTTTAGGCATCTTCTCGTGCCCTAGTCTAAGACAGCTATCTAAAAACTGCCTATAACTTCATTTTTTATTAGGCGATCTAATATATAAAGGTGCTACATAGTATTAGCATCTAAAACATCGTTTATAGCAAATTATTAATAGTATTTATGTTTATTATTAAGCTAGTCTTATAATATAATTCCTTTATATTTCTATTAATATAATAACTCTATTTTTTAGCTATAAATTTAAATATTTCTAATAAAATAAACTATTTCTTAACGAGTATACTATCTTTCTAAGTTCTCTTCTTTTAATTTTATTTATATTAATATAATACTTCTAGTTTTTAACTAAAATAATAACTCTATAAATAGACTACTCTAATAAGTAAAATATAGAATTAGAAGATTTTAAGTAGATTATATTATTTCTTAACAAATTTAAACTAGATTATTATTTAAATAAATAAATTCCTTCTTATAATCTTTATCTTTAAATTCTATTTATATTAATATAATTTAATGTTATTTAGATAGTTCTTTATTCTTTCTACTAGATAATAATATCTTAGTAGTTTATTTTAACTACTATTACTTTAACTTTCTTAGATTCTAACTACCTTTTAAGAATCTAATATAGTAAATTTATAACCTTTCTCTTTACTTATATTATAATAATAATAATTTTTTAATGACTCCTTTAACATATATATAAGTAGATATTACTAAAGCCTTTAAGGATTACTAAAATAGTAATTTAATCTTAATTTAGATAGCTATTAACATATTTAAGATTCTAAGGTCTATATTATAAGACTATATATACTAAGGTTAATTATAATATTATAACCTTACCTTTTAGCTACCCTTATCTTTTAGCTAACATAATATACTTATAAGTTAATTACCTTTATAAATTACTTATAGAATTAAGAGATTTTTAATAAAACATGTTATTTCTTAACTATTTTAGGCTAGCTTATCTTCTAAAGTATAATCTAAGTTAATTAGATCCTCTTCTTTTTATTTTATTAATATTAATATATTCTAAAGTAGTTTAGTTAGTTTTTTATTATTTCCTTTTTAAATAATAATACTTTAGTATCTTAGAGATTATTAATTACTTTTTATAAAAAAAATAATAAATTTATTTTTTAAGATAATATATTTATTAGTTCTTTATTTCTTCTAAGTTTAAAAAATAAATTATTACTTTTAATTTTTATGTTAAAGGAATATATTTTTAATAATTATCTATTTAAATTAAGATATTAATTTATAAGACTATTATTAGACTATAAGAGTAAAGTCTAATATATATAAATCTAGATTTAATGTTACTAACTATTAGAGTCTTACTCTATATATATAGGGGATTTAGCCTACTATATATAGAGTAAATAGCTAGAATCTAACCTAATTAAGTAATTAATTTCGTAGATAAGGATAGTCTTAATTAATAAAAATATACTAATATTAAGTAGTTATAGTAAATGTAATGTATATAATAAATAGATAATAAGGTTAATATTATAGTTAAAGTAATAAAGAGCAAACTAAGCTATTATATATAAGCTATAGCTATCTAGAATAAAGAGATACTTATTTACTATCTAGTTATATATTTTAGAGTCGAAAATAGTTATAAGCTATTAATAGCTTAACAAATCGTTAGTCTAGCTCTTATTTAAGGTTATAAATTACTAACTCTATAGTACTAAGTCTAGAATCTAACTAGATTATAAGTTATCTTCTTTATAAATAAAAAGGAAAGATAGAGCGTCTCTAGATATATATATATATTTAATAACTATTATCTATTTAGACTAGCTAGGTTCGCGTTTATAGATACATTTTTAACTATTAACTTAACTACTATCTACTAGGACACATATAGATTATATAGATCTAACTATAAATCTAATTTTGTCTATATTATAGATATCTTAAGGTTAGTATTACTATTTTTTAAATAACATAATAACCCTACATTCTAGACACCCCTTAAAATTTCTATATAGTAAATTCGTGACTTTTCTTCTTATTTACATAATAATAGTAATTTTTTAATGATTTTTTAAATATATATATAAGCTAGTATTACTATAGCTTTCGAGGCTTACTAAAACGGTTGATTTAACTTAATTAGAAAGGCTACTAACGCGTTTAACATTCTAAAGTCTATACTTTATAAATATATATAGTATAGTTAATTATACTATTAAGCTATAGAATTACGTTAGATTCTATTACTTACTAAAGAATAGTTACTAGTCTAATAGATTATTTACCTTATAAAGCTAGAAGTACCTATAACACCTACGTTTACTTAAGATCTTATTACTAAGCTTATATAAGGCTAAAGCTCTACCTTAGAGCTCTAATAATAAATAGTCTTACTAAGACCTATTAGTAAAGGTTAGATCTAAAGGTTTAAGTGACGTTATCCTAATATATATAGTATCTAGTTATAGTAATTAGAGAATATATAGTTTAAAAATGATACCTATAAGGCTATTAAACTATTTTATAATACTTATTTAACTTATTTAGAAAATGAAGATACTAACCTAAAGACATCTATAATATAGACGAAATAGAGTTTATAGTTAAATTAATATAATCTATATATGTCTTAGTAGGTAATAGTTAGATTAACTATTAAAAACGTATATATAAACGTAAACCTAGCTAGTCTAAATAGATAATAGTTATTAAATATATACGTATATCTAGAGATACTATAGAGGAGAGACTTAGCAATGCGGCTCTAGCTGAACCCGTCACGTGACGAGGCCTCTCTAGCTGCCTTCTATAGGCCTTCCGGCCTTATTGAACAAAAGCAGCTAATAGTTCTACCACCTATCTCTACTATAGATAGTAGTCGGTTCTATACGTTGCTACACCCCACCCTTATAGTTCTATTAGCTCCCCTTTAGTCGTAGCCTATAGAACTAACGAAATAGACGAAGAGTAACATATTTACAACTAGGCTAGTTCTAGTGACGAACGCGTCGAATACATTAGCAACAACGAGAGAACGCCTCGTTCAGACAGCTTAATAGAGCTCAATAAAGGCCTGTAGGGGCCTACTACATCCTCTACTAATAAATTGAAGCAATTGCTAACTCTTTTAGTCTAGAGAATAGATGAAGTCGAGAACTTAGTACGTGACGTCAGTAGGCAACAGGATGCTAGCAGGACGCTAGCGAGGCCTTAGGTCGCTACTAGAGGCTCTCCTATATCCTTCTCTGCTACCGCACTAATAGAGGGAGTAGAAATGTCCCTCCCTATTTATCTACTGGGTCCTAGGGGGGATCTAGACGCCGACCGACAGCGTACTACTACACTACTAGTAGTAGTGCCCTCTAAATCTAGGGATTTGTTAGGGAAAATTAAAGAGCTAGAGTCATATACTAGCAAGAATATAAACGATACTAAGAGGTTCCTACGCTAGCTAAAAACTGCCTTTAACGTCAAGCCTTAGCACTTCCTATATAGTGCTAACAGTAAAGTTAATCAAATTGTGTTCGCTACTTAGTATCTAGGGTCGAAGATCTAGGATATGTAGGAACGCGAATATACGTTAGACCGAAGGAATTGGTCTAGCTTAACGTTTAAGAAGTTCGAAGAATAGGTAAGAAACTAGGTAGAGGACCCTGTTAATCGTTAGATAAACGTAGTTATTCGGTACTACTAGGCTTAGTAGAGCGAGAAGGAGTCTGCCTAGTCGTTTTCTAATAGGCTTAGATCCTTAGAGGATTAGATCGAGCCGAAGTATAGCCTTAAGCACTTAGCCTAACACTTCCTTATAAAGCTCTAGCAGGACATTTAGACCTGCATTTTAGCAGAACCTAACAGACCTAAGACTCGAGCAGAGTTGGTTTAAAGGGCGACTATATATAAGAACTTGAATCGCTGTACAGACCCTAGCTAGAAGCGCCCTAGTAGCCTAGCTAGCTAGGAAGGGGATAACCCTAAAGGCAAGAAGCCTAAGAGGGATAGGGCAGCTTATAGTAGAAACCACGCCAGCTCTAGCAGATCTAGAGGATCAGGCTAGAGGGGCAAGGGCAAAGCTAAGGCTAGAGGCTAAGGCAGATCTAGAGGATCCTAAGATAGAGACCTGTCGACAGTTAAGTACTAGAGTTGCTATAGGAAGGGGCACTATACCGATGCGTATCCTAAAAGGAACTATAGCAACTAGTAGTCTAGTAACGTCTAGGCAACGAAAGCTAAGAGTCGAACCCTAGCGCTAGCGTGACATGTTATAGGACACTGTAGGAGCCTACTCTAGTACTAGAGGGTAACTGAGGTCCTACTGGTAAGGTACTAAGTAGGCACTATACTTAGTCCTAATAGTAAGGTTAGGATAGATACGCTTCTCGACGACGTAGTAGACATAAATGTCGTGTCTCTAGCGTTTACCCTTTAGCACTCGCTAAAGAAGGTCGATACGAGGGTTCTAAATATTTAGAGCTTCTAGGGTTAGCGAGCCTACTGTTATGGCGCCTACGAGATCGAGTTGCGTTTAATAGACGATAATAGCTTAATACGAGAGTCGAAAGGCCTTTTCTACACGATAGAAACGAGCCCTCCTATTATTCTTAGTCAGCTGTAGCGCTACGACTCAGGTGTTGTAATAGATAGCTAGTTAGACCACTAGAGATATAGCTATAATACTATAGGCATACGAGTAGTACGAGCGAAAGAGTTTATAAGTCTAGTCTATAATAGCGCTAAGGCATATTGCCTCCTGCCAGTCTAGGTAGGTTAGGAGCTAGCCATCCTAAGGGTGGCTAGGAAGGGCTTAGAGAGCCTATAGGGTCCTAGTAGGGGCCTGCCTTATAAACAGGCCATCTAGAGGGTAGCTAGTAAGGGCTTAGAGAGCCTGCAGGATCCTAGTAGGGACCTACTGTCTTGTCTGTAAGACTTTGTAGACATGTTTACTATAGATTCGATAGTAATGCAGTCGACATAGGATGTGTCGTATCCTATCAACCTCGAAGAGGGGAAGCAGCTGCTGTCGCGGCCTCTATATAATCTATCTATAAAGGAGCTAGAGTTACTCTATAAATATATAGACACGTCGCTAGCTAAGGGATAGATTAGGAGATCTAAGAGTCTAGCTAGCGTGCCTATCTTGTTCGTGCTAAAGAAGGACAGATCGATACGTCTCTATATAGACTATCGTAGATTAAATGCAATCACTGTCAAGAATCGGCACCCTCTCCCCTTAATTAGCGAGACGCTAGATTAGCTTGGCAGGGCCGTAGTGTACTCTAAATTAGACCTTAAAGACGCTTACTACTGCATCTGCATTAAGGAGGGCGATTAGTAGAAAACAGCGTTCTATACTCGGTACATGTAGGGGGGAGACTTGGCAAATGCGGCTCCGGCTGAACCCGTCACGTGACGAGGCCTC
>SWCR01000044.1:0-19452 GCA_007556565.1 Elsinoe fawcettii
TCGACATCTACAACGAAAAGTGTACTCATATCTACCAAATGACGATCCTTCTCGTTCAAGTGGTTATTGTTTGTGAGTACGCAGTGCCTGCAACGCTCTGCGCTGTTGGTCCTCCCGTTAAGACGTTCCTTATCCGCTTGACCTGTCAGGTTTGCACTTATTGCAGCTTTGTCGGCATCACGTGTCGCGTCGAGTGCATCACCCCTCTTCTTCAACGCATCTTCATACTTACTGGCAAGGCTGGAGAAACAGTCCTGCAAGCATTCAGGTAGTGTAAGTAGAGTCTCCACGAGATCTGCGTCCTCTGCAAATGCTGTCCCGTTGTCAGCGATGATGTTTGCGAGACAAGAACGTAGATCTGTCGCGGTCGGTTGAGTGTGATCGTATACCAGTTTGCATACCCCGGCTAAGTTCTTCTTGTATCCAGTTCCAAGAGCCACCTGAAATATTGTCACCGCCAGACGCATAAGATCAGGAATGTGACAGTAGTCTGCAAGAATATAAACAAATGCATTGTTCTCCAATTTTTCGCTCTCACATCCAGTCCTTGCCGGACCATCGGTAGGTCCGTCCGGCTGTTGATCTCCCTTCTCCGTCTTGCCACCAATTTCTGATCGAGCTGTTGCTTTCGGAGGCTTCCAGTGCCAACCATATAGAATTAGAATCTACGTTATGAACCTCGAGAACAGAGCGCGCTGACTCCGGACCAACCCCGTCTTCGCTGCCGACGTTCACTTCTCTTGCTTCGGCGTGGCTTATAGGAATGTTGACTTTTTCAGGAAGTTCGAGTATTGCTCCACCGTGACAGCTATCTCTGGGCAGTTTTTTCAAGCCACTCATATGCACAGAAGCGTCGTTGTATGTGCCAGTGTACGGGTAGGTCAAGACGCGTTCCAAAGTGGCGGCGTCCACGATTTGTACCTCAATTCTATCACTAATTGTTTCCTGCGCTCATTCATCAGTGACAGGCTTGTGAAATATCGGGATGAAGAGTTTCTTACTTGGAATGTTCCAGCGCAAGCAGCCGCCCAAACTGGTGACCTTGCACAGATTATAGCTTTGTGCACCTGGAAGGATCGGCCTTGACAGACAAGCGTCAGGTCCGAATAATGGCCGGTATGAAGAAGCTGTTCAATAGATCGTAAGATCAGTCCAGTATCTGTGCCGGAGGCGCAATCTTCGTCTGTCATGTCTGACTGCGAATCCATGTCGGGCTGGGCTGGAAATGGACTGGTCTTCCAAAGTTCAAAATGAAGAAAATCAGGTCTACAACTGTACCAGAAATCGTCCGCATCTCATTCTCGTCGTAGATCAAGGCGGCCTAAGTGGATTTGTCGAGGCACTGATCCAGTCCATTATCTCACGTCTAGCCACTATTGATCCTTAGGGCGCTTCGTCCCTCCGCTGCGGCTTGTGTCCGATGATTGCTTAGGGCTTTTGGAGAAGTTGCTAACTATGTTTGCTTTCGAGGGAGGGATTGATCGCTGTGTTAGCCTGGGAATGCCAACCATCTGGAGACGGGATTGCTACTTGGTTATCTGTCATCCAGTCTTGTAATGCCAACACTCCATCCATGTGCTCCGCACCAGAATCCATGAGACAAGTACAAGCTTGCATCATGTTGCATCAACGAAGGCTTCTAGATCGAGATTAGACCCTAGTTCTACCCCGCAACCAAGCTTTTGACATCGGCTGGTTCCCTTATTACCCCGCAAATCAACTTTTCATACAACTGCTCCTCACGATCTCGGCCTGCGTCTGCTTCTTTCCTCCCACACTGAGTGACACGCAGATCTCATTGACAAGCAACATGTCAAATCAAACCACGCAATGGAGCGAATTTGATTTTGTGAATCTGAGAGATGTTTCTGGAGCACTCCATCAATTAGGAAAATCAGTCGACTTACCACAACCAGATGTGTACAACAAAGATCATCTGACGCCACTCTTGAATTTCGACAGGAGTCGTCTGAGCTATCCGCCATCGCTGTCTCCTGGATTGGAGGAATCGATCATCGAGTTGGGTCGATGCTCACATCGGTTCTTAGCAGTAGTTTTGCTTGAGCCAACAATGGGCTCACGGTCTACTATCGACTGGATCGACTTTTTTCTCAAAGTGACTTCGAAAGGTACTCTTACTGTAGCTAACACAGCAATCCTCAATGCTCGAGCTCTCCTGCCTAATGCATCATTCGACAACGAGAGAATTGACAACACGAAGTGAGTGAGATTCAATCACAGCCAGAGACGAGAAATGACTAAGCTTGTTCAGCGACGCTCGACTTGTCTATAATGCGGTCAGTCAATGCCTCAAGATATTGATGCCCGATAGCATTATAGTCTGTCAGTGTAGTGTTTCGCGAGGAATGAGCAATCTAGTGTCCAATATAACAAGACCCTATAGCTGCGCAGGCGGATTATTCTTCGAAATGATTGGTAATAAGCGGACTCCCATCATAAGCGCTTTTCATCCCAGCGTTTTCAGCAAAGATGACTATCAGCCACAAGGCCGACAAATCGTACAACACCGTAACGCAGACTACAAGATTCTACCTAGTCGTGGCGCAGTACTTCAAGCACAATTAATGGAATTCTGCTTCGCTCTTGCCATTAATGCTATATGTGGCTATACGGTCCAAGGATCTGGTTTGCCAAAGTTGACGGCCCATATTGCTACAAGTGTTGCAGAAGATACAGAACGATCAAAGCTGACCACGACCAAGTCTCGTGAAACTCGGTAAATCCAGCGCATGAAGGTCACTCACTTACGCTTACCTATGTCCAGAAACCGCCCCGCCGGGAAACCACAAGGACTTGATTACAATGCACTTAGTGCTGCTAAATTGGTTACCGGATTATCATTCGGCCATCCACCGAAAATGTATGTACCTGCGAGAATCATACGTCTAGCTAGAGGGCTTGCGTCTTAGGTTCCAAGGACCTGATGAGGTGTATCTGTAGCAACTGACGATATTCATCGTTTTAGCTATTGTTGTCGACTCTTGAAGTACAATTTTTGAGCTCATATGGACGTCTGCAATTTCAGCAAATGAGTAATCTCCACTTCAATAACAAAATATTTCAGTGCCCGTGAACGTGCCTAGTGACCGTCTGTTGCATGGTTGAGCGACCATTTGGTTCGATTGAGCCACGGATGGGTTAGTCGCCTTCATGACCCATCGCCCGTTTTGAACCTCTCCCCATTGTTGAAGTCAAGATACCGACACCAAATGCAAGCATATTCCTATGTTCGATCTGCACATCCTAATACTAGCAATCCTTAGCAATCGCTGTGGTTTCGAGGGCTCTAACGGCTTCGAGGTTTCTGAGTGCTCCCAGGGCCGTCGTTTTTAGGACTCCTTTGAACGAGCCTGCCTATTACTGGAGATCCTGTGACCAGCCCTTGACCTCCGGGGATTACCATGAGCCCGTCACGTGACCTGAGCTTGCTGACAACCTGAGACAATGCCAGCGTTTTTGTGACCCTCCAGTTCTCTCAAAAATTCACCCAGAACCTCAGGAATCTCCAGCCAAGTCAGGTCAACACCCCGCCACCAAGGGACAAACCCAAAATCATCAATGAGATCCAAAGATTCATCAACAGCACTTCTGAGTACAAACAGACTCAGCAGATCGACCCGAGGACTCCTGAAATGACTATGAGTCTGAGCAGGTCCAACATCAGCTACCTGATTTCTCCAGCCGTTCATGGTGACCCGGAAGCACTGAGTCAGAATCTCTTGTCGAAGGAACCATAGGACTGCTGCTCGCTAGAGGAGTGGGCGAACGTCTTCCATAATGCCATAACTGCAACCATTCAACAGCACGTCCCCCGAACCAAATCAAGCCTGTATGCGAAAAGATGGTGGTCAGAAGAGCTCACTCTCCTCAGGCAAGCCATGACAAGCGCCAGAAATAGGGTGACGACATTGAGGAGGCGGGGGAAAGACACTAACATAGCCCAGAAAGACTGGAAACACAGTAGACGCCTATACTTTCAGGAAATAGACAAGAGAAAAAGACAACACTGGCTAGACTTCCTAGAGGACCCCATGAACATCTGGAAGGCTAATCAGTACACCAAACTCGAAAGCACCATGGTAGACATTCCTACCTTCACAAAGCAATAGGAGCAGGCCAGGACGGATCAAGAGAAGGCCGCAATGCTCATGGAAACCTTCTTTCCAAACCCGCCAGAGCCACAACCATATACATCACCACTACCGACCCAGAGATGTAAAGAGGCACACCTAGATATCCCTAGAGACCTACCTAAGATCACAGAACGAGAAGTAACACAAGCCATCATAGGATCACATCCAAGGAAAGCAGCAGGTCCAGACGAGCTCACCTTTCAGGTGTGGCAGAACATATTCCCATCAGTCAAGATCTGGGTGCAATGGCTATACCAACAGTCTCTCCAATTAGGGTACTTGCCAAAACTATGGAAGTGTGCAAAGATCGTCACCATCAAGAAGCCAGGGAAGCCAGATTACACAATCCCTAAAGCATACCGACCTATTCCCCTACTCTGCACTCTAAGTAAGGGCCTAGAGAGGATCGTCGCCCAAAGGCTTAGCTACCTGGCGGAACGGTTTGACCTACTCCCTGCAGGTCACTTTGGAGGAAGGCCGGACCGGTCATGTGAAATGGCTCTAATGCTACTTGTGGAAAAGATATCAGACGCCTGAAGGAGAGGAAGGATACTGTCCCTCGCTACGTTTGATGTACAAGGCGCTTTTAACGGAGTCCACGCAAGGGTCCTATGCCGACGGCTTAAGGACAGAAGGGTACCTAAATGGATAGTTAGGTGGGTAAAGGACTTTCTATCAGACAGGAAAGCGAGCATCCTAGTGGGCGACTACCTGTCACCTACGAGCATTATAAACCACGCAGGCATCCCTCAAGGCTCACCACTATCACCGCTGTTGTACATCTTCTACAATGCAGACCTGATAGGCATGCAGCTCCCTAGAAAGACGGGCACATGCGGCTTCATCGACAATTTCACAGTCTGGGCTGATGCAGACACTCTTGCAGCTGCAACAGAGATGCTACAGGCACAGGCCATCCCAAACGCGGAAGCGTGGGCGAAGGAAGGCGGAGCTATCTTTGAAGCAGACAAGACGGCCCTAGTGCACTTCATTAGCCCAAGGTCAAGCCAAAGAATCAGGGACCAGCCAGGGCTGACCTTTGTGGATCAGCAGATCGTCGCTCAGGACGGAGCCAAAGTCCTTGGGTTCCACCTAGCCTCAACATGAGGAAGCATGTGGAAACAAGGGCGGTCAAAGCACCATAAGCAGTATTCGCTCTTGCAAGACTGAAAGGCTTACGCCCTAAACAGATGAGGCAACTCTACCAGTCCGTAGTAGCACCCAACTTGCACTATGGCTCGGAAGTCTGGTACGCAAGCGGCAAAAGAAACACTATTGCGCTCATCAACATCATGATTAGAGTTCAAGCCTTAGGGGCCAGGATGATCATAGGAGCCTTTGAGACGGTGTCTAAACAAGTAGCATGCGACGAGGCTACTCTAGAGCCACTAGTAAGGAGCCTAAACAAGAACGCAGCAAGGTTTGTCATTACTACAGCAGCAGCTCCAGAAGGTCACCCGTCACACACAGAACGCAACCGGCTGTACAACAAGGCCATTGTGTACCAGACAGCCTGGGCAGCAACATATGTAGAACATCAAGCCCGACTAAGAAAGGATGCAGGTAACATACTTGCCATCACTAGGAAGATAAGTCACCACCCTGCACCATGGCAGCAGCTCACGGATATCCGCATCGAAACAGATCCAGACAAGGCATTAGTACAGGTACCACCCCCATCCACCTGGGCACCAGTAGTCTTTACAGACGGCTCAAGCAATGATCGACTCTGTGGGGTGGCAGCAGGTATGTTCACTAGATCAAAAGTAGGAACGAGATTAGTCCAGCAGACAATTGGCTGGAGCGCAACATGCTCCATCCTATCCACAGAGATCAAGGCTATCCAGCTGGCTGTCCAGGAACTGCAGAGCCAGAGGTACCCACCGCCAATTCTATGGGTGTTCACAGACAGCCAGCAGGTGTTAAAGATAATACTGGGGCACCGGCTAAGAAGCTCCTGCATAGAAGCCCTCCAATCGTTGTTTCATACCCTAGAACTAGCTAACGACAGAGGCATGACAGTCAAGATGAGATGGATACCAGCACACAAAGGTAATACAGGCAATAGTATGGCAGACAAGCTAGCAAAACAAGCTACAAAGCCAGGCCTAAGCCTAGCAAGGATCCTAACATCTACATCAGAGAGACTAGTGCAGTCCTACAGCTGACAGAAAAGGAGATCTGTCACAGACCCAATAGGAGGGAACCAGGGTGTGGTACCTACACCTACAATCTTGACAAGGCACTCCCAGGCAGCCACACGAGGCAGCTCTATGACGGGCTATCTAGACAGGATGCAGACATCGTGGCACAAGCAAGAACAGGCCATAACCATCTCAACTCATATGTGGCAAGATTGGATCCTCAATTCACTAAACAGTGCGGGTGTAGGGAAGGCAAGGAGACTGTGCAGCATGTCTTGCTAGTTTGCAGACAGTGGGAATCACTAAGGACAGAAATCAGGAAAGAAGCAGGTCCCAGATGGGGCGACATGTCATACATGCTTGGAGGCTGGTCAAGCAGATGGATCAGCCACACAGGTCGACCAGCCAACGAGCCTAAAGACAAGTGGAAGCCAGAGATGAAGATAGTCAAAGCATGCATCCAGTTTCTTAAACAGACAAAAAGGATGCAAGCTAGAAACCAACAGCAAGTGGCCCCTCCAACATCACAGGAGGAGGTAAGCCACAATCAAGATACCTAGCAGAGACATCTACCGAGGAACGCTCCCAAGACAAGAATCTAGGACAGACTGAGTAGAGGAAACAAGGTAGTAAGACAGGTTAGGCGTTATTGGCCAGCTCATACAGTCCTTGCTGTGCATAGCTTACAAGCATCAATCAATCAATCAATCAATTATAGTGAGGGTGTAATTTTCGATTCTACATCGACCAATGTCAAAATCATACTCTCTACTGTGAAAACCCCCACGTATTTGTTCCTACCTCCAACCCTACCCCACACTCCCACCACATGGCGCTTGAAGCGCTACGAGAGAACTTGTAGATAGTTAATACTTAGAATTAAAGAGGAAGCAGCGTCTACATCTCCATTGTCCCACAGAGCTGTACCTATGCCGAAGGATCGCTCAATACGTAATGAGTGTGGAGACCTGCATCTCCCCTCGCTTTTAGTATCTGTAGTGAAAGACCATGGAACAACTACATGATGAACGTTGTAGTAACGCCACGTCAATCACAGGTATATGCATTGGCATCTTTTTCGCACTAGCACATATGCTCTTGTACTGGACCGCTATCTACCCAGACAATCGGCTAAGCGCCAACGGTTCTTAGCGAGCTCGGCATGAGCTCCTTTACTGAACAAAGTCTCTATAAAAGCACACTTGAAATCAACATCGTCCTCTTGCAAGACCTTTGTTATCCATTGAGATCCGATTGAGTTTTGGAGCCGAAGGGCTGCAATAAAAACTTGACGGTCCTTCTTGACCACTTCATTCGTCAGATCGTCGGTCGGAGTAGGAACGCGAAGAAGTCGAGGGAGACCTGCTGCTATGCGGAGTGGCATCATCGCAGCAAATCCCCAATCAATGATGCTATGATAATATGTCAGACGAGATGTAGCACATAAACAAAGAAATGGTACCCAGTTATGTTGTATTCTTGATCGACAATGATGTTCTGTGGTGCTAGATCGCCGTGTTGCATTGCGAAATAGTCTCCCCATCCTTCCGGCGACACTATCTGACAGAGAATCTTGTACTGCTCAAGACAATCTCGAAGAGCAATGTCCCGAAGGACGCCTTGACATATCCGTTGAATCTTAAGTTCAATCCTACGTATGAGGAAATTGGCGGCGCTTTTATCTAGCGGAGTTAAAAATAGAGCACGGTGTACTACATTCTCGACTTACTTGCTTCAAGACTGCGATCGATTAATGACGCTTGGATCTCTGCAAGCTGAGACAAGAATCGAACTCGATATTCGCCAGTGGGGACTGACGACGACCACTCTGCGGCGCGACCAGGTACCCAAGAGAATGCAATGAAGGGGCTGTGTAGAGGATTCTCCAAGCTCAAATTTGACCCTTTGTAGACAGGAGCTTTTGCGAATCCAATGTCTGCGATTCTTTGGGCAAGTTGAACCTCACGTTCAACGAGATCTACAAGTCTATCCGGGGTCGTATCAGCGCTTGGCCTCGGCACGCGAACAGACCAGCTCTCATCTGGGCCAAAGTCGACTTTGTAGACATCGCACTGCCCACCTCTCAGTGGTGGTGAGACATATTGAGCGATCCTGTCATCGTTTCGCAGAGCCATTGCTGCCTTCGCCACAGACTCCAGCATGGTGTCCATGGTCATCACGACTAGCTGTCCATCAGCTCGAGCTTTCGTGCGGGTCGCTGATCGAGTACAAGGATGATGAGGCGAAGCCGGGAACGTTCGCCGCACAGGATCTTTGTATAATAGTTCTAAGTGAGAAGGCGCCAAGATCGAAAGTCTTCCCTACGGTATTCTAGCTTGACCCCGCTCCGTGCACAGACCCAATCAATGCACGCCTTGGTAAACTATGACAGAACTACTCCTTTGACATTATCGACTGATTGCGCAGCTGGTCGGATTGCTATTGATATTCGATACATTCAGTTGATCATGTGGAATTGAGAAACGATCATAGAAGTCTTATTCTGATAGGTCTTTTTGGAGCACGAATAGTATGGTGACCTTGACCTTCGTGGAACAGGTGCTTCCTTAGCGGCTGGAGGTTCCTGAAAAGCCAGAGGCTCTAGAGGTACCTGTTACCTGTTTAGTCTGCCCCTTCTTGCTCTTGCTCTTACTTTGCCTAGGCTCAATAGCATTGCTCTAGAGCCTGCGTTAGCTCTGAAATGCTGAATCAATTTCTTCCTTGGCTTCCTCTTCTTCTCCCCATACCTGACAGCCTCTACTAATTGCTACTTATTAAGCTTCTCCAGGGTAGCCTCTGCCCTGCTCCACTAAAAATTGTCAATAAGCTCTTAAAAACTTTCTTAGGCTTCCTATCGACAGTCTCATTGATGATTACTCTCGGCTTTTTACGCCAGAAGGGGAGTCCCAGCAAGCGAAAAGATTTCTTGATTCCCTTTCACTCAAGCTCCTTGGAGCTGGTTCCCTTTGATCATCGGCCTTAGCTTTTTAACCATTACATTAAAAGGGTTCAAGTGGGAAGAGGCCAGTCTCGCGCCAGCTAGAAGTAGTCTTCTTTTCTGTGAAGGTCTTGGGGTATGCTGAATGAAAGTCCTTGCAGGAACCCCGCTTGGTCATCCTTGTTTGGTTTTCTCAAGGCGTAGTCTGCTGCTAAAGCAGCTGGCAGTATAAGTGCGCTTCTCTAGATGCAGTATTGATCGAGAAATAGATAATCTAACATGCTCTGTCCACAAGTTGGAGGGCGTGCATTCACTGAGTCTTTACACGGAGTAGAAAAGACTGGTATTGTGCCAAGATCCCTTTGCGACTCGATTCCGTCCTCCTTTGTCCTTCATTCCCACCAGGAAGGAAAGTTTACATCACATCACCAAGATCTTAGCGACATACTTACACGCAACTTACTACGGTCGGCTATACTCTATCGAGGCTTGTATAGAGCGAAGATCTGCCCTACCGAGGCTCTCAAATTCTCTGTATTCTGATCGTTGACGCGGACAGTGACCGAGAGCCCAGAAACGTCAAACAAAGCGCTCAGACCTTGAAACCGACGTTGATATCGCGCGTGACCCAAGAACACTATCGAGAAACGCAATTCTACCGCACTGTGAAAGAAATCATGATTGTTTGCTAACACAGAACGTGACGTATCTTCCATTGCCATCTACTAAGTGCCGGTCTTATGACGCCCACAAGCCCGGCATGTTGCTCCGACACCTGAAGTCTCAGGTGGTATAGATATGGGTCCCATGCCCATGGTCTTTGTCATTGGCGTTGCAGGTACACCTGCAGCCACGCTTCCAGATATGCTCATCGAAGAAAAATGCCGTGTCGATTGTCTGGACACTGTTTGGACACTGTGTAGTATATCAGTAACGCATGAGCTCCCCGGCCTGATAAATCATACCTCCTCGGGCAACAGTTCAATGCTACATCTGCCAGCAGCTGCAGAAATCTCATAGGTACCACGGAAGCTTTCGCCGGGATGTCGGCGCAGTCCGAGGGTTCGTCGAAGACCGTGCTTGGCCAATGCAGCGCGAAGCTCATCTACAAAGGCCGAAAAATTGCCATCGAGGACGACTGGTGTACTCATCGAAGTAAGGAACTCCAACGGACGCAGCTGATCGTCGTCTGATATACCCCAGATTTTTGGGTGCTGAATGTTATGCTCAGACATCATCCCAAGAATCCAGGGCGTTGCTGTTCCACGGCAGTCTACGATACGTTCGCTTGCTCCTAGATCAAAATGTCGATGCAGAACAGCCAGGCCGAATTGCTTCTCAACGCCGTATCTCAAAAACAGAGGTCTGAAAACTCTTTCAATCAAGCCTATACCGCCGCTCTTGGTAAGCGTCCCATCAGCGTCCTTGATGGTCGGTAAGCTGCTGAAGTGGTCTGGGCAGTACGCTCCGACTTCCATGTTTTGTAGCCTTGAGTTCGGCGAAAGTTGAATGAGACAAAAGTAATGCTACCGTGCTGTCTTGTATGCGAAGTGATGGAGGAAAAAGTATCGAGAATTGTGCAGTCACCACGATCCCTAAAAAGGACTTCGAGTGTCCCGTCTGCCTCCATTTTTGGTGTTGTGTTTTGGGGGAACACGGAATTATGCTGGCCAATGCCATGGTTCTATTACGCGCTGTGGATTTGTTGGGGACGACGGCATTTATGCACGAAAGTGCGCCTCGGGCAGTTGATTGGTAGGCTTGCTAGGGTCAGCTACATTCTGAAGCAACGGAGACAATGCTTCTCCCAGGATAGAAGACTGTAATCGCCAACAAGCCAATGCCAACGAGCCAGTGCTAACGAGCTAAAGCCGAGCCAGTGCTAATGGGGTAACGATGACGATAATGACCAGAACGCATTCCGGCAATGCTCGTTCGTCAAATACACAGTCAACCCATGTTGTGTAAGGGACCGAGCGCAGGTAGTGTGATTGGACTACACAGTGGCGACAATTCTCACCTGGAGAGGAAGTCTGCGATCCATCGCTAGCTTATCATCACTTGCAGACTCTTCTTGCGCTTCCTAGCGCATTCAACAATCAAGATTGCTGATGGACGAGCACCTCCTCTATGACGTCGGCGATCCAGAGAGAACAATACGAGATACGACTCCTCCTTGTAGTCTCCCTCTTCCTATGGTGTTAGGAACAGTAGGACAGCTATACTCGGTTGAATAGGCTGCGGCTATCGGAGCGTAGTTGCTATGGGACACGTGCAGGTATTTGGGCCATGGCTTGCGTGATGCTCGAGGTCTTCGATATCAACATCCCATGGAAGAGATCTTTCAACCCTTGGAATTTCAAATTGAATCAAGACTTACGACGCGACGCGCTCGTTGCAAGGAATCAACACAGTGAGCAGCAGCAAATCTGCCTACAAGAATCTAGTGGATCTTTGAAAAACCTGCTTGGTCAAATGTTACATCAGGATCCTATAGATCGGATAGATATGAAAGCGCTATTGTCACACGACATGTTCGCGGAAGTAAGGGCCGCTACATAACATGAGGCGAATATCGATATTGGCGCCACGGAAGACCAGGTGCTGATGGGCTGCCATCGACGAAGCAAGCCATCGAGTTCAATCAGCATGAGTCTGACTCGGCGAGGCTGGAACCGGAGTTGTCTGACTAAACTTCTTTGTCTCTCCGGCAGTCTTGCAGGCAATGGTGGCTTCTTCATCGATGCGGAATGCGAAAACGCACACAGAATGACGCTAGAATCAGGTCACACAGATCCCTATAAACAGACCGGCGGTCGATGGGAGACAGTCTACACGAACGCTGATTAGGAATGCAGTCTCTTCTAGGTAAAGCAAAATGCCAGCTTTCCCTTGAAAAGGCGTATCGTGTTGCACAAATGCTATGGCTCTCAGCACTGCATTCGTCTTTTGCGAGGACTATAGCTATAAGTGGATAGTCGAACTTCAATCTACGTATCCATTGCTGTACAGACTATGCCATCCGTTTTCGACGTAAGGACTCCTACGAACCCTCACGTTGTCAGAAATTCCAAGCCAGAGCTCTCCCTTTCTTTGGTGATCTGAGCATAGGCGCCAGTTGATACTACGAGAAGGACCGGCTCAGGCTCGACTTCGTCTTCGTCCTCATGATTTGCTTTTACGCTCCAAGTCCTCTCCAAAAAAAAAATTGATGGATCTGTCAGCCTGGTCAGCACCAACACGCTCAACGAATGTCCTCCTCATTGTCACGAACCGTCCAACACAGCCCACGCTAGTGGTCTGAGCTAGGCGGAGAACGAGGTAGTTCTGCTTCTATAGCAGTATAGCACTGAGGTAGGAGTCGGAGAAGGTATGTCTTACAGATAATGGAGTACGATTGAAAGTAGTATCAGGCCAGCCTGACAATACCATGTTCGCTATCTAAGACAAGGGTGTATCCGGATTGAAGACGAGGTTGACCTCCCGAACACGTGTCGACCGTGGTCAAGCTGAGGGAAGCCGGCATCCATCTTGAACGGCGCTCGAGCAACTATTTTAGGCAAGCGCAGTATGAGCAGAATGTCTATACCAAAGGCGATCTTGTCATACCATACTGTAGCGAACAAGAGACCGATCATCAGAATAAGACGCCAGCAAAAGTTTTGGGTCTTTTCAGGATGCGACAATCCAATGAAGCCGTCTGGTATGCTATCGTACAGTGGTTCTACAGCGAAGAACGATTGGTGCGGGAAGTGCGGAACTTGCACCTTCTGGATTCGGGACAGATCAATCGGCTGTAGCCATCAGGAACCGACCACGTTCTTACATCTCACGTACAGATTTTTCCCTGTGCTGATCTCGAGCACTTGAGTACATTGAATGGTCTACATTAACACGAGCGCAAGCAGTTCAGCTTTTACTCAGGTACCTTTACAGAGTCTGAGTGGTTGTTGGGAACGCAACGAAAGCATTTAGTGCTCAAGGAGATTAGATTTTGTGGATAGGGGATTTCCAGCAGCAAGCCCCGTGAGTTGCACGAAAACTTATGAAATGAGGACCAATAGCGATCGCAGCTTCTATTGTAAAGTCCACGTCCTGCTGCTCTGTCAAAAAATGAGGGGAAAGCCCGCATCAAATCTTGCAACTTACCTGGCACGTCTATCATACTTGTCTGCTCCGCCAGTGTTGCAAGACTTTCTAGACTTATTGACCTCCTCGCCTTTTATACATGACATTTGAGACATCCCCTGTCTGGCCTCATCGTGGAGCATGAGCTCCGCATAGCGCAGCTCTACAGGATACTTCTTGGCGTTCAAAATGGACCCGGGATGGACCGCTCTTGCCTGACCCCCTTGTGGATGCTACGACGATCAGGGATCTCTAGAAGTCCATTAGGTGTACGAGGGTTGGGCTTAAGAGACTTGCAATCAAGCTTGTCTGCTTCTCATATGAAGATGGTTCCGATCAAGTAGTTGAAGGACCAATCTCCCTCCTGGTGCCGGCTCTGTCGTAGTGCGTTACGAGCCTAGATACTGATCAATAGAATATGACTGCTACTATGCGTACGAATTCTTCGATTGTGAAAGTGCCAGCCGCCCATTGAGATTCCGGACCCCAGCTGTCACAGAACGTGATAAGTTTCTGGTCGGTTACGCTCAAGCCAGTCTTGTTTCATTCGAGCGGCTCGGCGATGTCCAGGATAAAATGATGGTGGTCGTTCCTCGGCACTCAGTCCAATAAGCTTAGCTTCGAAAGTCATGTCCTCCTCCCATTCGTGCAATGACTTTGTGCTGCTGCGATCCTGATTTTGATCTTGATGTTGATCCTCGTCTGACTCGAATGACGCTGAGGGCGCCGGCGTCGCTAATGGGGGGCATGCTGACGATTCATACATAGGCATCGTTACCGTTACTGCACTATCGACGATTCGTCTCTTGATCGGACGTTCATCGGTACCCGTCGTCAGACTATGGCGATCCTGCGGTCTGTCATAGTGGTCCTCCAGGTCCTGATCAGCAGCTCGCTGTCGCTTCTTCGGACTCCGACCCCGGGAGGCGGCGATTCTCGCGCGCAGCCTCTCATTTGGCATCTCGTCCGTCTCTTCCCAGGTGACACGGCCGTGGCTGTCTTTACTAGATACTAGCAATCGGCGGACGACTCCAGGCTTGCCAAGAAAGCCAGATAGAGAGGGAAAGATGGCCCATGCAAGGCGCGCATACAGTAATTGCATGCTGCATTGACTAAGGTCATAAGTCTGTCTGTTGTGATATAATGGCATGAGATCTGGCGTCGGCTCCAGCATGTGAATGTGGAAAGCGTTATCAGACTTGGGGTAAAAGACAAACTTCCTTTCGTCAAATGAAACATGTATATCTTTTCTCAAGAGTGTCAAATTTCCCAAATCTTGCATGACGTGTTCCGTGTCAAGGCTGAGATCCAGGTTCCATTGTTGTAGAGAGTTGCGCAAGAACCATTCTTTCTCGTGCTCGGGACAGAGATGGGCGACCTCGGTGCTGCTGCTATGGGAGGATACGCGACATGTCGTGTCTCGCGATCGTACCGCTGCACTGACGCTAGACTGGGAGGCAGAACTGTGGATCTGCTCGCAAGGGGCAACTCTTCTGAAGGTGTGCGGCAGCTTTAGCGGAAACGGCCAGTCTTGAAAGGTAGGAACGATCGGATACCGATATACGGGTCCAGAGCATTGTGTATCGTGATCTAAAGTTCCTAAGTCAGCCGAGAAGCCATGAATGCGAGAAACACTGACTTGACTGAGGAACGTGGAAGTAGTAGTCGCCAGCTGGCAGAACCTCGTCAATACCGACGTCTGAGCCGCAGAAAGTTTCGTCGGCAGAAAGTGAGAGAAACCCATTCTCAGCATTGCCAGCTATCAGTGTGCATACAGTAAGGACAAAGCCGTGGTGTAAGCCCCCCGTCTCATGATCGAGTGCGTAGAGCGTAAGTAGGAGGTCGTCGTCTGTCTCGTAGCCAGGGTGATGGATTTTCAACCGACGGTGACCAGGTGCTTTTGTCAAGAAAGACAAGTCTTCCGAGAGAGGTTCCGGAAAGAGCGATGCCTGTGGACGGAGCCGCACTGGTCCGTTAGAGGGGAGAGTAGAGGACATGTATATAGACGCATATGTTCGTCCAGAGAAACTGTCATGATGTTCAAAGATGAGGAGAATGCCAAAACAAACATTACGACACTGCCGGCTAATCTCCGGCCAAGCACGATGCTTCTCGGCACGTTCTTCTAAGTCAGCCGCTGCAATCCCTACACCCCGGTAGACTTCATCGGCCCAAGACAGCTGATTGCTGATTTGTCCGAAAGACCTACCACGAGAAAGCTAGCATGAAGTGCCAATAGGATGTCTGCATAGCCCGCGAGGTTGATTTTTATCTTTACAACTTGACGATAAACTCCCTAGAAAAAGACGCTGGAATCTCAATGCGACTATCGACTCAAGAGGTCCCAGCCCAAACTTCACCAATGCTGCTAGAGTCCGGCAGAATCTATCGTTGTTAGCAGACGTACCCCCATCAGGAGGCAGTCTTCCTTTTGGTCGAAGTGGGTGATTTAGCCCACTTTTCAAGGTCAACAGGTGTTCTGCCGGAACGTGTGGTGATTGGTTCAGCATCTCCCATCTCCAGGTCCCGGCGACCTGTTCGTAGCATGTAGGCTCTGGCAACTGCAGCAAACAACCTTGTTCAGCGCCATATGGATCCGAACGGGGTGCTGAACTAGGTGCTCCAGCACCAAATTGTATCATTAATATCATCATGGAATCTACCCTAAATATCAATTCCCTAAGATGTAGCTAATAATCTTAATGGAGTTTTGTGAGGTCGATTCTTACTAACACTTCGACAACCACACTCCTCCGTCTATATATCCAAGCTTTTTGTATTAAGAGCAGGAGATAGGGATCTCAAGCTCGTGCAATCTAGCTAAGAGACTTGAAGAATCTGGTTCTTATATCTCTCTCGCACCTAGCAGTACGCAAGATATCGCAGAATGACTAGGGTCACGTCGTAGCAAGAGATACTAAGACATCATAGTGGCTAGCGTAAGGAGATAGCAGCAACTTCTGCCCAGTGGATTTGCCTTCTGGGGCGCGTGTTGATGAGGCAAGTTACTGGCGGACTTCAATGCATAGATCAAGAGCACGTCGCATCGCGTCGAGCTTCCCGCCAGACAGCACGTGGAAAAGCTCGGAGACCACCGCTCGTGTCTTGGCATGACTCTGGTGTTACTCCCATAGTCGCTAGTATCAAAGAAGCGGCACGCTCTAGGGCTGCAGTAAGTCACAAATTGCAAGTCTCATCGGCCTATGCCCGTCATCAAGCTTGCCATCGTGGCTGGGTCAATCACTTCATCCAGCGCGAACCAGTATGCTGCCTTCTCCTCCCTTGTTTGAAGCTTGATATCCTCCATGTTCGGCTTGTTCTTGCAGAAGACGTTCAGCTCCTTCACGGCCTTGTCGGAGTTGCCCTTCTCCCAGGCCTTTATTATTTCTCCAGCTCTGCCAATAATCTTACTTCCAGTACCAACGCCATGCTGAGACGGATTCGAGGTGCCCATGTCTTGAAACGCTTTCGCTGACATGGTGGCTATGAGGAACAAATATGGAATGATTGTTGCAACTTCACCCTTTCGCTGCAGATAGGCCGGTCCAAAATATTGCACGAACTTATCGTGCAAAGCAATCCGAATCGTGCCCAGCAACTCCTGGTTACGTCTGTGAAGCTCGAAGTAGTTCAGCATTAAGCTCGGCTCCTCATCCACAAGTCGCTCCCTCAAAGCTGTCAGTAGCTGTAGCGGGCTGAGCTTATGTGTCTTCAACCATTGTGCTTGCAGTCCACAGGCGCCTGATAAGTCCGTGGTAAGCTTTTCTTTGGAGTCGGCCCGTTTGATACACTTTCGCTTCTTGGCCAGGTCCTCGAGCATACTCTCGATGTTTTGCGAGGTGGCGGCCAGAGATCCATCCGATCCACAGTAGCGAGTGCGGAACAGTCGAGAAATCACATTGGTTTCCTCCAGTGCTTTAAAACCAGCAGCAGCTTTTGCAGCAAGCTCGTTACGCTTCCCTGCGGCGAAGGTGTCTGCCGAGACACCCATGACAAGCACCAATTTCTTGAAAGCGTCTTCATGGCTAGTAGGCCGACCGCCGATGAAAATCCTATCCTCGCCGTGGATGTTGATTAACAGATCCATATCTGGCCAATCAAGCGACGGTGCTATTGGCTCACGTTGGATACCGTCGTAGAGATATGCAACGTACATGCCTGTACCATATGCATTCATAAGTAGAAGGCCAGCTTCCTGCATACGCAAATTGATGTTGAACATCAAAACTCCGCACAATAGTGGATGGCTCTTGAGCAGAGCATATTCTTCCTTGTCATATGCGTCAGGGTCAGCTTCACGTTTGTTGGCATTTCTTTTGCCAGCAGACAGCAGGATGTCGTGGACGATGAACATCTCGATGTCTCGATCAATCGCTTTGAGGAGAGTGTCGTTACTCTTTGGCCAGCCAGGGACACCAAGATCTTTATGATAGGCAAAATATTCCTTCAGAGTCCTCTGTGCCCGAACACCTGTTAGCCGCAGGTCTTGAAAACCCCTCAAAGTCTTGGAGTGCATTGCTGAATGAATGTCCAAGAAGATACGTGCCGTGAATGCGACCCAGAGATTGACGGTCTTGGTCCTCATGACTTCTCTCAGACCCCTGGTCAGTTCGTCCTGTCCGGGCAATGGGATATTGAAGTCGGCCAGATAGGCAAATTCAGGCATGACCTGCATGAGAAGAGCACGCTCCTGAGCATATTTTTCTCTAGCGGGAAGCGAGGCTGTATCTTTGGACGGATCGTGCCAGCCGTATCGCCCATCATAAACAGGAACAAATTCTGAACCAAGGACACGTGTGAAACCGTCGAGCAGCTGTATGATATCCAGTAGGCAGAATTGTACAGCTTCGTACACTTCAAAGTTGAAGGGGTCAGATGCTTGCTCTTCGTCCTTTCCGTCAATCCCGCCAAGCGCGCACGCCATTGTGTAGAAGAGCAAAGGAGCGGCTAGACCATCGAGCTTTGGATTTTCTCGCCCCAGGTCCGCAATTTGCTCTCTCACAATGTCGAAAGCACTGTTGGTAGTGATCGCAGCACTCATGAGGTCGACATTACCCGCATCATAGTCCTTCCAAGTCTGCACCAACAACTGCCGTATTTTCTCGAAGTCATCAAAAAGACACCAAACTTGCAGTAGCATCTCCAGGTCTTTGTTAAGATCATCCTCGTACTCAAAGGTTGATTGATAAGCACTCAAGTCGACCGATTCCAGATGATGTATAGTGGGTTTGACAGATTTGACAGGATCTTCGACATACAGGTCAATGCAGACATTACGAATGTTGTTCTTCTTAGACTTGACCTGAATATCGGCATCGGACTTGGCGTGAGTGACCTGCAATATGGACAACGCCTTCTCCATCGTCCGAATGAAGTAAGCGTGGCCTTCGTCCTGACGGGATTCCTTCTCTGTGAAGAAATCCAGGAAGCGCTTCCGAAGCGACAATGCACGACCAGCTGCGATGGCGATCGAAGATGGAATAGGTATCTCAGCGTCTGAGATCGATGTTGCCAAGCTGGTGAACTTGCTCAGTGGAACTTTGGATGATACCTGCGGTAGTGTTCAGTGACTTGTCGGTCGCTAATTTGGTTGCTGCCTGGAGTGTCACGGCGGTGTGCATATTATAGTGGGTCACATCCGCGAGAAATGAAGACTGTGAATATCTCGACCAGGAAAGGCTTGATGATGTTGTGCTTTTCAATGCCCTATAGCACGTGAGAATTCTACAATCGACATACCTTCTGCTTCTTTCTCTTGCCCAATGATGATGAAGAGCTCGTGGCCTCTTGAACGTCCGCACCACGTCCGCATTGCTTCGCAGCTTCTGCCAACCATGTTGTGAATGCGAGCGTGTCTTCTTTATAGCGCTTGTAGCCGCCGTGAAGTTCCGTGGGTAGCATGCTGGCGCCTATACTTGACAGAAACAAACGGTTGTGTTACGAAGGTCCTGAAGGGAGCTGCGGGACAGAGAGCGCGCAGCCAATCGGCCCCGCGCCAAGCGAGGGACGTGTCGACCGAGGTTACTTGTTATTCTAGTACTCAAAATTAGTGGGATTCCTTGGCAATTTTGCGAGCGTTTTACACCAA
>SWCR01000038.1:0-24770 GCA_007556565.1 Elsinoe fawcettii
TGTAGGTGTTCTCAGGCAGAATGTGGTACTCATCTATTTTCTTGCCAATGATGGAGAAGTGTTGCTCAAATGAAGCCACAGAATCGGCCTGATGCCTTTCAAGATCCAGGTTGTTAAGATATCGAGAGTCTAGTTCATCCTTGTGCCTTTCAACAAACCTTGAACACCAGTTGTGACCAGGAGTTCTACCACCAAGCTGTGTAGCAATCTCAGCCACAATTGCTGGTGTAGGTGGAAGACATCGATCACAGAGCTGTCTGATATGCACCAGAAGCTGTTGCTCTTGCTGGTCATTGAGAAGCCTAGAATCTTCAATGACATGAGTCCTTTCAGTAGTGATCCCCTTCCACCTTCTCCAGAGGGTTGACCTGACGAGATTGAACTTAGCTGCTGTGGCAGCAACATTGGGGAAGTCAGCGGCACGCAGTTCAGCAATGGCTTGATCCATGACTGCTATATGGAGAGAGTTATCTGGCCTAGAGCGCTGATTGCTGGTACAAAGAACGCGTTGCGCGAGGTGGGTCTGTGCACACGGTGGGGAAGACTTCTAAAGCCCTAATTCAGACCGGTCAGGGTAGTGCAAAAGTCTATGGTTCCACGGATGTACCCACAACGTGCCTGATGGTTACCATTCGTGCGGCTACAGGCCCAATTCATAATCTAGGAGTTGCGGAAAATCTAGGGAGGCTCGTGTTTGTTGCAAAAGTGAGTGACTGTCAAGGTCGGACACCACAAGCTTATCACTCTATCTACATGGTAGATCTAGACTGTCATGTATATCTCCGCCAAACTAGGATCCAGCCTAGGTACCACTACGCAACAGCAGGCAACAGCAAGCAGCTCATGGGATGTGCAGAAGCCGATCTGCAACAAGATGCATCTCGTCGGTGCCATCCTTGAAGGGAGCCATCTCGAAGATACTGTTGCAGAGCGTCTCAGATTCCTTATGCACTGCCAGAGAGCCCTTCCATACTACCCGAGAGCTACGTACGGGGTGCACGCGAACGTCCGCCAAGCTGAGGGAATAACCACGTCCTCTCGCGAAGTCTTCAAATGTCTCGCCTTTGTCAGGATGATAGGTAACGGAGGGTCCTTGAATGGCCAAGAGGGGTAAATCTTAGCGGCACTAATGTACGCGAGCTGTTGTCTACTCGTCCTGGTGAAATGGCGTGGCTGCGTTGCACCTATCAGGCCTTGCTCGTAAGGATAGCAACGGGCGTTCGAATAAATGAATGACGTGAACAGGGGTCTGTGCCTAAGTTGGCCGCCCCTTTCATCGTCGATCTCGGCAAACCACTCGGCGATACCACATCTCAGTATAATAATGCGCCCGGCTTCTATGTCCTTAGTCAGTGCGAAATGGTATTATCTGTGCGTTAATGTATTGGGACTGATAAAGTCATAGTGTGGGGAGTCTTCACTACTCTCCTCCTCATCCCATGTACATCTACAGCAGAGTAAGCAGCATCTTCGCACTTGTAGAGACACTTGACTAGCTTAAGCACTTCTGACAACTCATTGCAGTAATCTGATGTCCGTCTTGATCTTGTTACTTCTCGAATTCTGCCTCTTGATCGATGGCTCGTCCGACATCATCTTGGCGAACGGTCCCCCTTGGTATACGTTCATATATAGAAACGTCAATAGCATTCGCGCTCATGGTTGGATCGTTGGGTTACTATGTATGCGCACATCGTTCACGCCAAGAGGCTCTACCTTTCCGACTACCTATAGGACAATAACGGAAATCTACACTCGATCACTAGAGTCTCTACTTTCCTACAGGGAAGTGTGACATACATAGTAACCAGTCTAGCGAAAGCCATAACGTGATCGGTAAGCGATGTAGGCTTGTGTGGGTGCGGAGAACAAGATTCATTACTGCCTCCATCCCCAAGCTTGAGTGTGGTCTTTTGTACCATATATAAACGCTTGCGACATGTAATTGGTGTAAGACAATAGAACTGATCAGAAGTAACACAGTAAGCCAGAAACCATCCGGACCTATCATGAAATTTAGTGCTATTACGATGGTACCTACAATCAGAATCAGTCGTGGACCTTGCTTCTTACACGACTTCTATTATAAGGCGCTCGTTGTGATCAATGTTTCAAAACGTGCCCTTGCCCTCGAGTGATCCAGAGACGAGCCCTACTGTGATGTTCAGGTCCTCGATCGCGCCTTCGACCTGGCAGATGTGTTGGAATGATGGATCAGACCTAGGTTTCATCCGTTCTGGCGTGAAAGTGGTCATATTTTTTGAATTGGGTGGTATTTGAGGGCTTGGAAGGTTCAGTGCATCACAAGACTTGGTCTCTATACCATGCCCTGGTAGCCACGAGTTGAATCCACGACTGAATCGGTGACTCTTTCTGTCTTGCATGAGGCCCTTCGCCGGTAGATGTGGCCGACTCGAGACCCTGGAGGATTGACGCAGCGCGAAGATTAGCCTAGAATAAGAAGATAGAAGTCGCCTTCATGAGGCTGTCGTCGCAGAGCAGTGCGTGCATTGCGCACTAGCGGCAAACGACAGGAGACGTTGCCGGAGAAATGAGCGGCTCTATCAGCCGTCTGAAGTGAGTCGTCCATTTCAAAGTAGCTCTACTACCTCTCGATCTCTTCTTTCGAGCCATTGAATCTTCAACCCGTCGAAGAAATCTCCAACATTTGACTAAGAGGCCTAGGGAAAGACTTTCATCGAAAAAACATTCGGGAAAGAAGGACATGTTTTAAACGTGTATCGTCCCGATAATTCGTTATCCTTACCTGAATAGTGTAGCTTAGGGTCTAGTGTTTAGCGTGTCGGTCTACAACAACAATTTGAGACAACGAAGTTTTTGAAAAGCCAACTTTGTCTCAGTCTCTAGGCTGGACGGTTTCTGGAGTGAGAGTGGCCTAAGACATTCGCAGCAGGGTCCAAAACGGTCTTCGACACTGAGACATGGACGAGGATTAAAATAGAGAAGTGTCAAACCTTATTAATTGGGTCTTTAGCGAGAAGCATTCCCGAGTACCACCTGGAGATTACGATTGCTGCAAATAGGGCATGCCTGAATTATTCTAAAATACTGCGCATCTTCTTTCGAGTTCTTACAAGGGTGTTGTTTGCCGTTGAATAGTGGACACGTCCAACGAAGACTGTCGATCCCACATAGAGATCACTAATGGACTCTACTCTGAGCCGTGTCTCGGCGGAGGGCGCGAACGCAGTACCGTGCGAAAATCCGTTGCGACCGCTTTTTGAGAGGTTACACATGATCAGACAACAATACAGTCCAACTGGCGATTTGACCAATGAGAAATTCTGGATTCCGTTCAGCAAGCTAAGCTCAGAGCAGAAGATCACCTGGGATGCTGTCACTCACTTATCGTTGGCATTCGGGAATGGTACTTGGGATGCTCTCGATCAGTGGATTCAGCAACTCGAGAATGACCGCGCAGCGACAGATGCGCTTGTCCTTCTGAACATGAGCAAATTGAATCAACACGCTTCCAACGAAGATGCTCGCGTCCTTCTGGAACGGGCCAGGGGTACTGATGCTCGGCAAACGATCCGCCATTTCGGTCCAAACTGGAACGATGCAAAGGGAATGCTTCAAAAATTGTGCGGTGTCTACGGAACGGCTCGGAAGATATCAAGTGACATAATCCAGCAATGCTTGGCAGAAAAAACGAATCAAATTATGGACCACTACAAAGAGCTCAGAAGGCGAGCAGCGAGAGGAGATCTGTCTCGCTTTTGTCAGGTATGGTCGTCCTTGAAGAACAAGGAACGGCAAGCATACCTGCGCAGGAATTGTACTTTCCTGCACGAGATGCCGAACGCACATATACACGAGTACATTGAGATTAACACAAACAAGAATCATGCAGCGGATCCACAGGCATTCCGGGCGAGCATACTAAACATGCCCGATCTTTGTTCAGAGGACAACCTTCCACATATGATACAAAGCCGTTCTGGACATCATCCACGAACTTTCGTCTGGGCTGATGGTCGTCAGTCTAGCCTCGGAATCTGGAGCGATTGTCTCAGGCAGATATACTGTCGTGGTAATGTGAGCTTCGGAGTCTGCGACGACGAACAATACCAAATTGTCGCACGGTCAAATGGTACCTTCGATCCTTCTATTGGTAGTCCTGGTCTCTTTTTTCACTGGCTTGAGGCACAACGTGACATCTATACGTTTGTCGTCGAGTGCACGGAGAGGGCTAAATTTGCGAAGTACGAAAGGCTAGGAAGAGGGTTATCAGCAGAAGAAGACATTGTTGCGGCGATCGGACCGTCGCTCTTCTCACGTATGGCGACGATGGACTACAGTCCTTCTTCCAAGGTCGATCTTTGGTACCTTCACGACCTCATGAAAACTTCCTGCGATGAAGCACTGGACGAGCTATATCAATTACGATCCGATGCCGCATTCTGGGCTACTTGCATGGATACACATAAAGCACATGGACGATCCGCAGCTATGATATCTAACACCTTCTGCCGCATTGCTCTTTTTACCGACATCCAGACTCTATTAGCTAATGTTGGTAGCAGCAGCAGCTGGGAGCTCTGTCCGACTTTCAGTGACGGCGATGTCGTGCGAAGCTGCATGTCTCTGGAGGTGGCGTTTAAGCAAGGTTTAGATGAGATCTTCTCATCTATCCGCTTAGCATCTATGCATACGACGGTGTCGGACGATTGCGCATATCTGCTGGAGCTGTTAACACAAAAAGACCCAGTCATTTGGGTGATGGAATTCCCGAATGTCCTTAGAGTTCTCGATACCTTACTTCTAGAGAGTTGCAGAGCTGGTGAACTATCACGAATAATGATGCAGAAATTGAACGACATGTCGCTTCTAGCATATTCGTTGAGGGAGTCGCAAAAATATATGTGGCTGTCATATTCAGATCACTTCGTTCAGGCCGAAACTTGGCTAGACGAGATAGAAGATCGATGGAAAGAGAGACCCAGTCTCTGGAAGTCCCTGGCAAGCGATACTGTTGCACTTCTTAATCAACAGGGACGGACACGAGTACTGGATGGTATCTGCCATAGAAAACACCTGAGCCTGGGAATACGGCATGGCCGCTTTTGGAATCATTTGGACTCGTTAATGCACTCGGCATCTCAAGGGAAAGTGACTAGGTCAATCCTGGATATGATTCAGCAGAACGCCCCGCTCGCAAAGCTTTTACCTGAGAAGAGTGTCAGTCGTATTTGTCCACCGGGTCAAGAGATTATGAACTCACCTTCGCAAACGAGAATCAACAAGTCTAAAAAAGGTCATACTACGATACATCACGATAAGAGAGTGCCTATCTCTAGAAGCTTTCTTGAGACGAGTCAACCACTCACACGAATTTCCATACGGATCGAGCAGGAGAAGTCCGGGACCTCAACGTACAGTTTTTGGGAGGCTCTTCTACGAGCAGAAGGCAACACCTTCTCCTGGCGAGACTTCTGCAACGCAATGGTCGGAATAGGATTCTCTATCATGCCTCAGGGTGGCTCAGGATATCGATTCGAACTTGGTGGAGAACGCAGTTGCGCCATAGTATTTCATCAGCCTCATAGATTACGAGACGCCATTACGACCCGAGAAGCACGCTCCTGGTGGCTACGTCGAGTGCTAAAGAGGATAGATCTTACTCTTAGTTGATCGATATCGAGTTATCCAATCTCATGGTAGCGTAGCGAGAGCAGAAGAGAGAAGAAGTAGACGCCATATTTGTATCGTCGTAATATCGCAAGTCGAGCGCGCTCGAAAGATTCAGTAGAAATGTACGTGTTGTAGATTGGCTTCTACACATCCCATGAGCTACCCGCTGGTACATAGCCTGTTGCCTAGCGGTGCCTAGGCTGGAGCCTAGTTTGGCTGAGATATATATGACAGTCCTCACCATGTAGATAGAAGGACAAGCTTGTGGTGTCCGACCTTGACAGTCATCCACTTCCGCAACAGAGAACAGTCCACTTTGCCTACAGTAGTCGATAGCCTACGTGAAAAGTTATTGGTCGTCATTTGCAGTCACTTTCCTGATTCGGTATTGGATATGCATTGGATCTTATTGGATTGGTGCTCTGGACTCTGTTGGATGGATTGTGTTGCAAAAGTGAGCGACTGTCAAGGTCGAACACCACAAGCTTATCCTTCTATCTACATGGTAAGGACTGTCATACATATATATCTCCGCCAACCTAGACTCCAGCCTGGGTACCACTAGGTAACAGCAGGCACTAGCAAGCACCAGCAAGCAGCTCATGGGACGTGCAGAAGTCAGTCTGCAACAGATTGGAATAAGCCACATACCCAATCTATCCAATCCATCCAATCCATTGACATCACTGCTGACAGTCATCCAGTTCTGCAACGGAACGCGATCGCGCAATCGAGAAAGGGTCAGGGAGTCATTTTCAGTATCAGACATGATCAAGTAGACCTCACGAAGCTACAAGACTAATTTAAAGCTTCGAATTCGATTGATAAGGAGATCTCTGTATGTAGGGGCAGTAGAGACTAGTGCGGCTTACGTACAAGCCTTTGCAAGTCTATCCTGAATAATTGAAGCATCCTTTCTCGTTGCAGGTACATCTTGTTCATTACTGTCAGTCTGATTTCCCCCTTAGGATAGAGAAGACCACTTACTCGTGCCGGTCATTCGAGTGGACACAAATTGCACCGCCTTTGCATGTTTCGGGGCATTGCCAAGGGTCTTCATAGCCTCCTGGTAACGTCTGTAGGCATTGAGCTCAGTCTTGAACCATCTCTCGGTTGTTACAGCAAGGACATTATTGAACGTACGCAACAGTGAGATTTGTCCTCTTTTAGGCATTGATACGTGGCGAACGCTCCGCTACAGGCATTCGCAAAACCTAGAAGCAGTGTTAAGCCACCAACTACTCTAAGTAGATGGACCATAGTGGCGAGGACTCGGTCGAGCAGTCGAAGTACTTTGATTACACCGTTTAAACATTGTGCTGGAAAGGGCCGAATCTATAGAAAGACGTGAGACCAATAATAGCGCTGAGACTAGGGCAATCGCCGAGGCAAGTGAGACAGATCCACGACGCGACAGAATTAAATGCGGTGATACGTACGAAGTCGTTGCCTTCTCAGCGTTTGATCCTTGGGAATGCCGAGCCGAGATGAGGGCGTCCAGAGGACATTGCGTAGCGCGGAAGAGATTGGCTCGTCGAGATGCGCCGCCGGGCCCTGATTGGTCAAATTTGGCTGAAATGACACAATGTGAAGCTTGAACACAGGCGTTGTCGCAGCCGCCCGATGGTTCCTTCGACAAGACATGCTAACTCAATTCTTATGGGCAAAAGCAATGGACCGGGGAGATAGAGGAAGCGCGGTCAACGGCCGGCATATCACATTGATGGAGGCAAGTGAGCGTCACCAGGGCTGTTCACAGAACAGCTTTCGATCTGCAGGACGACTGGTTGCAGGGCTTCGGCCACGGTTCTCCTCCTCGGCTATTCACTCAAGAACTAACCCGCATGGACTAAAAGGGGAATCAAATCCGTACAAGAATACAGAAGAAGAATGATCATCAATGTTCTGGATTAAAACTCCTACTTTCAAATTTTGACTACTGTGTAGTCCAATTCTTTTAATTAGACATCTCCCTTAATATATCTCTATTCTTATTGATTACATAAATAGATAAGCTTTATACATTGTGCTATGCTATGATACTAACCTTGGCTGTAAATGCAGTAAAACCCTAATGCACTCAGCATTGGAAAGCACTAGAATCCTGCTCTGTCACTGTCGTTAAAAATTGCTTGCCCTAAATACTACCCTCACGGAATCCAGGCAAGGTTCCATTCAGTCTTCAAGTGAAGATTCTGTTGAGTGACCAGTTGAGGACTCTGTTTAGCAATTAAGTAAGGGTTGCATTAGTATCCTAGTCAGGGTATCTTGTATTTCCCTGAGCTTTCTACCGAGCTATAGACACGGAATTCCCTGTATGACTTCCATGCCTCGTCTGCTTCGGGCCGGCGCGAAGCGCTCCGATTTCGTCTTCTTTCCTTGACGCTTGGCATGCTGTTCACGTCGTGCTGACCGCCTATCCTCACGAGCCTGAGCAGCACTACTAACGTAATTGATGACAAAGATTGATGGGTTCTCTACTGTAGGACCTCCAGCCTGTGTATCACGCCGCCAGGCACCGATGACGTTAGCATTAATAACGTAGTGATTGCCACTGATGACCATACACGCTACGCTGTCAGTATTAGGACAGCGACCAGTCTTACATCGCCATTTCTCTTCAATTCGATGCCAAAACTGCTTGCCGAATGTGCGCTCGGCCTTAGCGTTCTGTGCTGATAGAGCCCTAGACCCTTGTAGGCCTGGTTGTGATGCAGTACCTCGCTGGAGGTTTGCGGCGGAAGCGCTTGTAGTCACAGGATCTGCAGTACCAACATCTGCTGAGCCTTCTCCCCCAGCAGGATTGCTCTGAGCACTAGAGGACCTCCCCCAATGCTCAGTGACCTGCAGCCTTAGCTCCTTCTTCTTCAAGCCGTGGTAGTGCTGGAGAAAGTCCTTAGCCTGGTGCTAAACCGGTCCAAAGGCTCTGAAGTCGTCTAATACGTTAACAGGATCACCCTTTGACAAGGAGGTGAATAGATCTGCTTTGCGGCTAAGGAGGTGGCATTGAAGTCCAGCATTATAAGCGAATATGCGCACCAAAGTGGCGGCATCAGTCTCTGCTGTACTTACGCCGTCAGAGGTTGTGCATAGCTTATTGGATCGCTTGTGCTCCTTGCTGTCAAGAAGACTGATCCATACAAGGACGAACTTGACGTCAGGAGGTGGTGCAGAGGAGCGCTGAATTACGTCCTCCTCGGCCAAATTTGCCACTTCTGCTCGAAGGCGACGGCGAGGTGGTTTTGACCTTGGAGTTCCCCGAGAGCGCTGATAAGGCTCTTCAGCACTTTGAGAAGCTCCTCCAGAGCCAACCTGTTTTACACTCTCACTTTGTGGAGAGTTGTGACTTGTGAGAAAGGCTACCAGCTGGCCACCGGAGGCGTGCCGTCGAGACGACCTCCTATTGCCTCTATCACCCTTTGAGGTCTTAGCTCTTTTTTATGGCCACTCAGCTGGCTGCGAAACCTCCTCTGCCTCACTGGTTTCAACCTCAATATTTGTGGCTTGAGTACGACGCTTGGGTCGTCGTGGGTTGACCTCTCCTTAGAGGCGCCTCAGGGTCAAGGTTCTTTGGTGGCTTTCCAGCATTCATTCCAACGGTCCTCCTTAATGTAGCATCTTGAGCACCTCCTCCGTCTTTCTCCAAAGAATCAACACCAGCCAATGCGACGAGAGGAGAGGAGCGCTCTTGCGCTAGCTGGAGAAGGGGGGGGGGTCCCTGATTATCTCCCAGCCTCCCTCGAATAGGGGTGACTGTGACGGCTCAGAGTAAATCTCTTGCTGATCAGATCCAGCATTAGATTCATCGGCATCCTCTTTCTCACTTTGAGCATGAGTAGACCAAGATCTGTGGGATGACAGTCCAGGTTAGCTTGGTGGATTCTGAGTCGGCTGTTATACGCTCTACTATGGAGGGGTTTCCCGGTAAGAGTCACAGTGAGGCAATGGGCAACACCTGTAGATGCAATTTCCTCTTGAATACATGCGTTACTCTTGGGTGAAACATGAATCAGGAATTATTCATCCTTAATTGGGACGAGCTGCTATATATATTTCGCCGCGATTTGACCGTTGACTCCGATCGAGACCGGACTTTAGGGATGATCGTTGCCCGACACGAGCTGTCTCTTGATACCTTCTACTTTCAATGCGTTCAAGGGACAGGATCGATTTTGACCTGACATTGAGCTTTCTGCGACGGATCCCGAGACAATCCTCGAGCACTCATCACCGTCGCTCCACGTTGAAGCTTCCGCCATCTCAGCAAATTGCCTGTGACGTGCTGCAAGTACTTCGGTACTGGGAGACCTGATCTTAAGTACCCCATCCTTAAATTGCGAGCTTTGTCCTTGAGCTGCGTTGCGTTTCTGTGCATCAAGAGCTCAGATTCGGATCCTCCTCGACCATGCATGGCCAGAATGCGAGACCAGGAAGGCTTCTGAACTTCCTCAAGCCCAGCGATCAAGGCGTCTATCTCCGTCTTTGTCCAATTCTGTCGAGCAGACCCAGCAGAGTAGGACTTCATCTTAGACGATGTGACTTGCTCATATGCTGGCTGAATGTGTTTCGGCTTGGCCAATATTGTACAGGCATTCTGGGTGTAATTGGTAACGGTCTTAGGCTCCGAAGACAGAAGATGATCGCCACAAGAATCCCAGGAATCGACGTTGTGATCCTCTAGAAAATGTGGTGGAAAGAAAGATGCGGTGGATCGGTCTCTCGCTACCTGATTGTGTATGTAATTTAGACTACAGTGGTGTGGTACTGTGTTATACTCGAAACACACTCCACCTGGAGATCTTGCAGGTGTGAAGACTGCTTGCGTCTCATGATCTAATTGACATGTTAGGCAAAGGCCTAAAGAGTGATAATTGCTAGTGGAGACGATGACAGCAGACTGTTCATGCCAACGCTGATTGGAATCACTGGTAGGAAACGATCCCTGCGATACCGGTGATTTAGATGCTAGGAGTTGTGATGCTAGTGGTTGCGTCACGAGTGACTGTGATGGCAGTGATTGTAATGGCGTTGGGTATGATGGCAGTGGCTGTGACGGCAGTGCTTGTGATGGCAGTGCTTGTAATGGCAGTGGCTGTGATGGCAGTGGCTGTGACGGCAGTGGTTGTGATGGCAGTGCTTGTAATGGCAGCGATTGCAATGGCAGTGATTGTAATGGCAGCGAGTGTGATGCGAGTGGTTGGGATGCCAGTGCTTGTGACACCAGCGATTGTGATGCCGGTGGTTGGGATGCCAGTTTTTGCGATGCCAGAAACTTCCTACAGATCGTGTAATGCGGGCGTCCTTCCAGAACTTTATCCATATTGTCTCTCAAACGGGTTGAACCAGATGTTTCTCTTATCGTCTTGCGGAGTAGGATGGCTCTCCGATACGACCGAGTCTGTTTATTTATGGTGAAATGTGGTGTTCAAGAAGGGACTAGACACCCACTATCACGAACTTTCGAGTGACAGTACCGCGATCTAGAGACCTGGACACATGGATGATTCTAAACTTGTTATGTAGGAGTACTATATCATTTAGCAGGACACAACATCCTGACTTAATGTATGCTAAGGGAACCGCACAAACGGAGAGTTCAACAGTCCGTGGATCGGTAGATGGCATGCGACATTTCGGTTCGTGCTGCACCAGAAATGGGTGGAGCTCAAGCAGTGGGTCAAGAGTACTGAAGTTGATTGACATGGCGGCAAAATCCACATGCCCCTTGTTCTCGTTCACGTGTATCATAGGGCAGATTGTCTAGAAGTCTTGGACAGTCCGTGCACACGGACAGTCAATGCACGCGTTGCGCGTTGGAGATAGGTCATGGTCTATTATTAATTGCTCCACCAAAACTGCAGCTATGGAGGCAGCGCTTGCTGATTTGAATTCCGCAGAGTCTCCTTGTGTCGCGAGGACAGCTAGAAACCATGGCGTTGATCGCTCAACACTTGGCAGGAGATGGAAGGGCATCGCTGCTACCAGAGATCAAGCAGCTGAAGACAAGCGGTTCCTTAATGACCAGCAAGAGCAACAACTATTACAGCATATCAGACAGCTCTGTGACCGTTGTCTGCCTCCTACACCAGCAATTGTGGCTAGTATTGCAGCTCAGCTTAGTGGCAGAGCTCCTAGAGGAAAGTGGTGTTCAAGATTCATGGACAGGCACAAGGATGAACTAGACTCTCGCTATCTCAACAACCTTGATCTTGAAAGGCATCAGGCCGATTCTGTGGCTTCATTTGAGCAATACTTCTCCATCATTGGCAAGAAAATAGATGAGTACCACATTCTGCCTGAGAACACCTACAACATGGATGAGAAGGGCTTTCTTCTTGGAAAGATCACCAAGTCCAAACGAGTCTTTCCAAAGGACCTAAAAGCATCTGAGAAGCTTCTTGGAGCTGGCCAGGTTGGATCGAGATAGTGGATCACTGTTGTGGCTACTATCTGTGCAGATGGAACAGCTTTGCCCCCTCTTTTGATCTATGACAGCACCTCTGGCTCCATCCAAGACTCATGGGTCCAGGACTTCAATAGCAATGAGCACCAAGCTTGGTTCACCTCTTTACCAAGTAGCTAGACTTCTGATTAGATTAGATTAGATTGAAGTGGCTAGAAGCCTTGTTTGAGAAGCACACTCAGGATAAAGCAAGGAGAGATTGGAGGCTCTTATTTGTTGATGGTCATGGATCTCATGTGACTCTGAAGTTCCTTGAATGGGCTCAACAGCATAAGATTCTTGTAGCTGTGTATCCTCCTCACTCTACACATAGGCTACAGCCCCTGGATGTTGGTTGCTTTGCTCCTTCAGCTACCTACTATAGCTAGCTGCTTGAACAGCAGACTAGGCTGTCAGAAGGTCAGACAAGGATGACTAAGAGGGATTTCTTCAAGTGCTTCTATCCAGCTTGGCACGAAGCCTTCACAGACAAGAACATAGCTTCTAGCTGGAGTGAGACTGGCCTCTTTCCCTTCAACCCCCCCTCAGTGCTTGACAAGCTTAGACCAAGACACCAGAGGGAACCAACCCCAAGAGGGCCAAGTAGAGGAGGATAAGCTGTCCTTCTGCTTACTAGGACTCTCCTTCAGAATTAGTGGAAGGCCACAGATGCTGGGTGGATGTAAACGGATGTAGGTTTTGTTGACCACGACCGACAGAGGTTTATTAGATGATACACCAGACGGCGTACAGCATGTAACGTGCTGACATCTTCGACCTGGAACAAACTCACTACACAGCAAAATGGCAGACCTGGCGGCAAACATGAAAGCCACGACCAAAGACTTCCTTTACTCGTTCAACAGGGACTGGCAACCCGACGCCACGATGGCCTATTGATCAGCCGACTGTGAGCAACGCATAATCCCCTCTACAGTCGGCCATGTGATGGAGAACAGAGAGGAATGGACGGCGCAACCTTCGGTTGCGGAGGTGCCCCTGTTCGGACTCTTTCTGGATTCTGGATAACCTTGACAGTAATATCTGAAAGTCTCTAAATTTTGCTCAACTCTGGTGAATCGATGAGCTCATTGATTGTATACTCGGCGGAGCATAGAGGCCCGACAGAATGAGGAAACCAAAGCGACGACGAGCTACATGGTCTGCAGAAGGCAGTTCAGAGATGGAATTTGTATAGGAACCAGCAGCTACGCGGTGAGGCTAATAGACTGAGTTCATTCAAAGAAGGACTGTCTACTACGCAAGGGAAGGACAGCCATCTACCCCGCAGGAGGGGGCGGTCAAAAAAAATGGACGAAGTGAACGAAAATTGTGAAGATATCGCAGAAGTTATCCAGGTTGCAGGAGGTGAGGTTGGAAAGCCAGGTGGGGCAAAATCCGGGGTTCAAAGCTCCAGCTTCGTCGCTGCCGGGGTGCCAAGACATGAAGCCGGAGAAGAAACAGATTGGACGACAGTGCAGAAGAGGGTCACGAGGGGGCCAAGCAGGCAAAGGAAGGTGTTGGCAGATAAAGGACCTCTAAAGCAAAACACGTTTCAATTTTACGCTGATAAGAGTAAGAAATGCGAGCTGGAGACACCTATCCAAATCTACGAGGACAAAAACGACCAGGTGGATGAAATCAAGCAGCTCCGACAATTGGTGCTCCAGATTCTGCGTCAGAACGATGAATTCAAGAACGAACAGATCAAGTCGGCCGAGTCCTTGATCAAGCTACAGGAACAGGTCGGCAAACTCCTGGAAGTGCAGGCACAAGACAAGACCACCATTCGTTCCCTTCAAGAGACCAACGCCAAGCTCCACCAGGACCATCAACAGGCAACCCAGACGACATGGGCCACTATTGCAAGTAAGATCCCCGCGCAAGACAGTACGGAAGCTGTAAAGGCCGGTACGGACAACAGCGGCAAGTAACAGGGCAGCAAGGATGCATCGACTCGTGGACCAGCTATCGAAGGGGACCCGTGCTCCATCATCATCTTCATCAATGCCTGGAAAGGCGATCATAGAGATTTCGACGCCATCAAAGATGCTTGCCAGAGAAGCATATCAGGGATCAAGGCGCTAAACGGAGTGGAGATTGCCTACCTACGCCCTCTGCCGAATGACAAGATCAGTGTCGTCTTTAGAGACCAGGACATGGCAGAGAAGGCCAGACAACACCCCCTTTGGCTATCAAAAGCCCTCCTCCAGTCCAGATTGAAGGGCGAACAATGGTACCCCATCAAGTGTGACATGGTCGCTAAGCAAGCCGTCCTGCTCGCTGAGTCGACGGAGGGATGTGTCATCAAACGAGACGTCGAAGCCAATTTCAGACAGGAAAACAGCAATGTGGAGAGGGACTGTGCCGTCAGGAAGGTGAGATGGCTCAGCCGAGCCAATGCGGACAAAGCTACAGGGTCGTTGGTCCTCTGGCTCAAGAGCAAGCGAGCGGCCGACCATGTGATCGCTCGGGGCACCGCCATCTTCGGCTCCTGCGGCGCCTTTTGCTCTCCATGCCTCCAGATGGACAACCAAGGGCCATGCTATAGGTGCAACACGTACGGCCACATGCAGGCGAATTGCAAAAGAGCAGTCAAATGTGGCATCTGCTCAAAAGGGCATGCCACGAGGAGCTGCATCAACAAAGAAGAACCGAAATGCCCAGCATGTGCAGGAGCACATGTTATCATGGACAGCCGGAAGTGCCCAAGACACCTGCGCCATGCAAGGAGACCTCCGGCAGACATGGCGTCACAGTCGTCAACGTCGAGTGGCAACGACACACGTCAGAAAGGACCTCAGAAGGGACCTGAGAAGGGCAAAGCAACAGCGCTTACCACATCCGAACCAGCAGTCGAGAATTCGACGTGGGCAGATGAGATGGACGCCACACCTGATCTAATCCCATGTTAGACACACTGAAGATATGGCACCACAACAAAGGGAAACGCAAACATGTCAGGTGGAGTATGCTAAACGACGAGTCGATGGAGGCATGGGACGTGCTCAGCTTGGTAGAACCCTATGTCTACGAAGATCCGGTGACAAATCGGCCGACTGTCGGCACTCATGGGGAATGGCTGATCTTTCTGCCGACACGAATCAGGGGAGGAGGCATGATGAGGCATAAATACAAGTCTACACTGTGGGTGCACACCAGACATCATGCGAGACAGGTCGCCCTCGACAGTCCAGATCTGACGGGAGCTCTGCTGTTCCTCCCAGAACGGACGGTCTTTGTGGTAGCAGCGTACGACCCGAGAGATCGATCGGCAGGCGTAGAGGCGAGCAATCGGTCGCTCGCAGAGAAGCTGACCCTCCTGAGCGACACGATACGAGACCTAGAGCAGAAGCATGGAGATGCACTAGACGGTCCCATCACTAGCGATTTTAACAGGCATCATCCGTTATGGAGTGGATCCCGGGCGTCATCGAGCAAGGCGAACGACGACGGCGAACAGGTCATGACCTTTTTACAGGACATGCACCCACAGTCCCTTTTACCACCAGGCACTATTACATGGCACCACCAGGGACGGGAGCAATCGTCCTGTATCGACGTCATGATGGCCAGCGACCGCCTAGTCGCTAGCAAAATTAAGTGCAGGCCGTCGAGAACAGACCACGGGTCCGATCATTTTCCGATCGAGATGATCTTCGAGATGAAAGTACAGGTACAACCGTCTACAAAGACAAGATTCGTTTTTGACAAGGCAGACTGGACCGCCATGCAGGAAGAACTATCCGGAAGACTCCCACCGGTCCCGCAGGCTGCATTGACATTTGAAGACCTAGACGACGCAGCGGAGAGGTTCCATGGCGTGATCACAGAGGTGGTCGAGCAGCGAGTGCCACGAGCAAGACCAAGTTCCTACGCAAAGAGGTGGTGGGGGGAAGATCTTACGGTGCTCCGCCAGTCACTGACCGCCGCAAGGAACAAGGTCACGACGCTAAAGCGGCGCGGACAAGACACCGGACGGGCCCGAACGGACTGGAAGCTGGCACGGCAACCATACTTCTGGAGAATGGAGCAGCGCAAGAGAGACCACTGACTCGAATTTCTGGAAGACCCTGACAACCTGTGGAAAGCGAACCAATACACCAAGGCAACAAAGATGAGCTCAGAGGTCCCGACACTCCACAAGGGGGACGAGGTGGCTGTGACAGACGAGGACAAGGCGACTATGCTGATGGAAACCTTTTTCCCAGCACCGGCCTCACCGGTCCAACCTAATGGACCAGCCGACCCGAAGCTACTGGACAGGCACCAGGAGAAATGTCCTCACACTCTGCCTGAGATCACCGAGCGCGAAATGGTGACGGCCATCAACACGTCCAACCCAAGAAAGGCTGCCGGACGAGACGAGATCACCTTTCTAGTGTGGTAGAACACCATGCCGGTAGTAAAGCCATGGATACTCTGGCTATATCGAACGTCAGTGCAGATGGCAAGACTTCCTCGCCTCTGGAAGGTGGCCAAGATTGTGATCATGCGGAAGCCGGGGAAGCCAGATTATACGGTACCGAAGGCATTCCGGCCTATCTCACTTCTCTGCACCCTTAGCAAAGGAATGGAAAAGATCATGGCAGCGAGGCTGAGCTATCTGGCGGAGGAGTACCGCCTCCTCCCCTTAGGCCACTTCGGTGCCCGGCCGAAGAGATCATGCGAGATGGCGCTAGTATACATGGTCGAGTCGATTGCGGACGCACGGAGGAGTGTCAAGGTGGTGTCTCTGGCAACGTTCGACGTCTAAGGTGCCTTTAATGGGGTACATCCACAGGTACTGGCTGTGAGGCTCAGGGACAGGAAAGTGCCTGCAAGGGTGGTGGACTGGATCACGGACTTCCTGCTAGATCGTCATACAAGTGTCGCCATCGGCTCCTTCCATTTTCAGGAGCAAGGTATCACCCATCCCGGCATACCACAAGGCTCCCCTCTGTCCCCACTCCTGTACATCTTCTACAACGCCGACCTGATCGACATGCCCGGACCGTCCGAAGTCCGTACGGCCGGATTCGTGGACGACTTCACAGCGTGGGCAACAGGTCGGGACACGACAGAAAGTGCGAGACGTCTCCAGGAGGAGGTGTTGCCCATGGCGAAAACTTGGGCTGAGGGAGGAGGTGCCGTTTTTGAAGCGGGAAAGACGGGACTTACCCACTTCATCGCCCCAAGAATGTCAGTGGACATGGACAGGACGGTACCACTGACGTTCCTCGGCAAGACGATCGGACCGCAAGAGAGCATCAAGTTGCTTGGCTTCCATCTGAGATCCGACCTGAGCATGGGAGAGCACGCCGGTAAGAAGATCGGCAAGGCCATGCGGACGGTGTTCGCCATCTCGAGACTGAAAGGACTTCGACCGAGACAGGCCAGGCAAGTGTACGAGGCAGCCGTCTTACCCGTTCTCGACTACGGTGCGGCTATCTGGTTCGCTCCAGACAAGCGTGGTCTTCAAGGTATAATGAAGAAGAGAGCAAGGGTGGAGAATGCTGCAGCGAAGATGATCATCGGAGCCTTTCGATCGGTCAGTGGAATCGCCGCGAGGGATGAGGCAGGCCTGGAACCTGCATCCCACAGACTCGCCCGAAAAGTAGCCACCTTTGCTGTCTCGACCATGTCGGTGCCACAGGACAACCCAATCTGGGCGATGGTGCGACGCACGCCACAAAAGTCGGTGAGATGGGAGACAGCATGGGCAGGTGTGGTATGCAGCAACAGACGTAGACTATGGACAAACGGAAGACAGAAGAGCCCGCCGGCGCTTCAAGTCAGACGAGCCTGGGCTGGACCGCCGTGGTTGGAGTTTGCCGAGGTGTATGTCGCATCGACAGCGGAAGAGGCGCGACGGCAGCTTCAGCAGATCGTCCAGGCCCGAGGGACGACCATCTTCACGGACGGCTCGCGAAGGGGCAGGCTCTGCGGCATTGCTACCATCCTACAGGCGTGAACGGATTCTATTCCAGGAGACGATCGGTTGGGGCTCGACGTGTACGGCCTTTTCGGTCGAGGCGCAAGCCAGAACACTCGCTCTCGAGGCGTTAATGGCAGGGATGGGCGACTAGCTGAAGTCAGGGGTTTGGGTACTGTCGGACAGTCAACATGTTCTAAGAGCAGTATAAGCGCAGAAGGTGACTACAAGAAATGCTGCAGCCCTTCAGAACCTATTCACTACACTCCAAAAAGCGAGACGTTGCGGCATCCGAGTGAGACGATGTTGGGTGCCAGCCCATGCCGAGATAAGTGGCAAGGACAGAGCAGATGAGATAGCGAGACAGATGACGGAACCAGATCAGAGACCGTCTAGCAATCGAAAGGTGCGACTCCGAGAAGCAGCGGCCGTGGCAGAATTGGTCACCCGGGACATGCAAGAGCGCTTCGCCGCAGAGGTGCCCCAATACGGCCTCTACACCTACCATCTCGACAAAGCTCTACCCGGCCGACATACAAGAACGCTGTACAACGACCTGACACGACAAGACGCCGGTATTCTGGCGCAGGCGAGGACCAACCATTGCCACCCCAATTCCTACCGAGCGAGGATTGGCATACAAGAACATCAAGGATGCCAATGTGGCGAAGCAGCTAAAACAGTCAAGCATGTAATGCTGACGTGTCCACAATGGATCACACGTCGTCAGACACTTAGGGAAGAAGCAGGCTCGAGATGGGGAGACGTGTCTTTCCTGCTCGGCGGTTGGTCCGACAGGTGCGTCACCGGGACGAATCGGACCATAGACGGCCCCAAAGACAAGTGGAAGCCACCGATGTCGACGGTGAGAGCGAGTATCCAGTTCCTCAAATCGACGGGCAGGATGCAAGCTCGAGTCGAAGGACAGCTGCTAGACGGAGAAGCCCTTGTGGTGGAGTCTAGTCTGCTAACACAATCCCCAGCAGAGCAGTCGTCCTAGAGACTGCTCCAAGGCAAGCACTAGGACCATTGAGTAGAGGCGGAGGGGTCAGCGACAGGTAAATGGATAGGGACAGCTCATACGGCTGGGCGTGAAGAGCTTACTAGAATAAATCAAATCAAATCAAACCTATGCGGTCTCTTTGGCTTCTGATTGGCTCGGTACTCTCCGCTCCACCTCAATTGCTCAGCTTGGCAGTTCTTTACAGCCAATTTGTCTTGTTTACCAGGTAAACAAAACTCCCAGAAATGCACCAATGTTCAACCATGACCTCTGAAGCCTCAAACAAGCAATTCTCCTTTCAAGAGGCAGTTGGAAGTCACAATGAGGACAAAATTGCTCTATCAAACGGCCTGGAAAGGGGTACTGGACCAATCACTAAAATCCTTGAACCTACTGATGACTATAGTGTCATTGACTAGAGCAGACATAACCTCAAGACTATACAAGAGCTAGATCTTCTGTGTTGAATACTAGCTGGATCTGGTCATATGGCTGGCGTATAGAGAACGCCCAGGGAGCTGGGCATTGGCTGTGTAGAACTTGTCACCAGCAAAAGCTCCACCAGTGCACACAAGAGGCAGATCTATCCCTCGGGGATTCAGACTAATGGCCCTATCAAACACCTCAAAGAAAGCCACAAGACCACCAGGGAAGGCAGCTTTGCTGATAGATCAGTTAGTAGGCAGTCAATCAAGAGCGTCTGGAACCTTCCTGATGATACACAGCCTTCTGTCATCAATGCTCTCCAAGCCAGGTTTTCTATAGCCGAGTTCAGAGGCTATTTGCTCAGCTGGATTATCCAAGACCAGATCTCCTTTAGGAAGCCAGAGAGTCAACACTTCAGGGAGCTGGTGATGTATCTGAATCCCCAGCTCCAACAGGGCAAACTGCCAAACCACTCATCTATTAGCCGATGGATAAATCAGGCCTATTCTGGAGCAGCTATTGTAGTTACCGAGCGACTCAAGTCTGCCTTGTCAGCTATTCATTTCAGCTTTGATATGTGGACCTCCAGCAACCACCTAGCAATGCTTGGTGTAACTGCTCACTTTATCTCTAAAGAGGGCGAGATCTGGAACATCCTCCTTGGCCTTCCAGAGCATCATGATGCTCACAGTGGTCGGAACATCGCTGAGACCACACTGGCAGCTGGGCAATTCTATTGGTTCTTTCAACACTGACAACGCCACTATTAACGACAAGTGCCTCCGGTTCTTGGCTTTGAATTCAGCTTCAACCCAGTAGAGCGGCGAGTGCGCTGTGCTGGTCATATCATCAACCTGGTAGCAAAAGCTATTATGCTTGGTGGCAGTGGCTATAACAGTCTTGATGCCTTTGAGACTGAGCTTGAAGAGCTGGCCAAAGAGGAGCACTCACAACTAGTCCATTGGAGGCGTCATGGACCAGTTGGTAAGCTTCACAATATTGTTACATGGATCAGCAGATCTCCGCAGAGGATGGAAGCCTTCTCAGCCCTCCAGAAGGAGTGTACGACCAGCGATGAGGATCAGCTTAATGCGCCAATCTACAAGTTCGTCAGAGACAATGACACAAGGTGGAACAGCCTCTATTCAATGATCAGAAGGGCCATACTTCTGCGTGAGGCTATTGATAGCTTCATAGCAAAGCAAATTGGCTGGTGGAGTGAGGTTGAATCCAAAAGGCAAAGTCAGCCACGTAATTAACCTCCTTCCTCAAAGCTAAGGCCATTAATTATTGATGACCAGCTGACTCACGACGAGTGGGAGATATTGAAGCAGTACTACCGCATTTTCAAGCCATTATCCCAAGCCACCATTAAGCTGCAAGGCCAAGTTGGACGTCATGGCAATGTATGGGAGGTTCTTCCAATCTTTGACCTCCTATTAAGCCACCCAGAGCATCACAAAGAACTGGTCACTGTCGAGGGAGAGCTTACTGTTCAGCAAGCTTATCCCCAAGCTGAAGAGCTCTGGCAAGAGGCTCATTTCAAGTTCAATATTAACCTTGCATGGAAGAAGCTTGACGAGTACTATACTCTGACTGGTAGGACACCAGCTTATCTAGCTTCTACTGTGCTTCACCCTCGATACAATTGGGACTGGAGCCGTCATTGGAGCGAGTGGAAGGACTGGATCAAGAGCAGTGAATCTATCATGCTGAACCTCTGGCAGCAATACAGAGATAGGCCGAATATCTTCACAAAGGAGGACACACCTCATCCTTCAAGACCTCCGGAGAAACGCCGGCGTGGCAATGATAATGCCTTTGACGATGATGACGACTTTATTCTTGGCTATAGCAGCGAGGATGAGCCTCAGCAACGAGTTCCTAGTGATCAATACAAGGACTACACCTCAGCGCCATCAAATAGAGCTGTTATGGATCCCTTTTAATGGCGGTGGCAAAAGAGGTGTGATTGGCCACAGCTAACTGTCATGGCATTGGATTTGCTCACTGTTCTCCCAATCTCAGATGAGCCTGAGAGGCTGTTCTCTGACACTGGATTGATGGTCACAGATCGCCGTACTGGCCTCACCGGTGACACCGTCAACGCCACCATGTGCTTGAAGAGCTGGATCAAGGCTGGTGCTATCGATATGGATCCTTGTACAGCCCCAAGAATCGTCCAAGGCTGACGACGACGAAGTCTAACGCCACCAAGCTGGAGGTGGTCATAGCGTCAGCACAACATCAATCAATCAAGCTCTGAAGCCTCACATTGATCAAACAATCAATTCTAAGCTCATGAAACTGTCAATCAATCAATACTAGAGATGAGGTATTGATTGTATTGATTGTGAACCACACTGACGAGAAGTGTGTTACACCTGATTCAACCCAGCTTTAGACACACTAAAGATATCATGGGAAATGGCAGATCTTAGCGCCGACACGAACCAGGAAAGGAGGCATTTTGAGACATAGATGCTAGTCTACACTATGGGTGCACATCAGGCATCAGGCGAGACAGGTCATCCTCGACAGTTCAGATTTGACAGTAGCTCTGCGGTTCCTCCCAGAACGGACGGTCTTTGTTGTAGCAGCGTACGACCCGAGTCATCGATCGGCAAGCACGGAGGCGAACAAGCAGTCGCTCACAGAGACGCTGACCCTTCTAAGCGACACGATACAAGACGCAGAGCGGAAGTATGGAGATGGAGTAAAAGTTGTTATCACCAATCTGAGTACAGCTTCCAGGAGGAGACCAAATTGACACCAAGATTTGGTACAACAAGTGCCTGTACTAGCATCTCCTCACCATTCTCCCCCTTGATGACTGCATTTCTCATGTGCTTTGACCAGAGGTAGGCTCCCCTTCCTTGGATCCATCGAGTTTTGATTTTGATTAATTGTCACCAGAAGAGGGTCAGCTGGTTTGTCATATGGTTGGATGCTCCAGAGTCAAGCATCCATTAATATCGTGGAAGTTTACCTTGAACCTCTGATGCAGATCCTGCAGTCTCAAGCTCGTCAGTACCTGACAGGACTTCAAATTGTGGAGATGAGGGTGGTGAAGGTGTTGAATTGCCTTCAGCAGCAGCTTAGGCCTTGCCCGTATACTGCTTCTCGAAGCATTCTGCTTCAAGCCTGTCGACCTTTTTGGTGAGCTGCCTCACCATTTTGAGCAACTCACTGTCAGATCTTGACGGTAGTGATCTCCTGGTTGAGCTAGCCCTTTTGGTAACCCTGTGGGCTGGCTTGACATGCCTCTGTGCTCTTTGGAGTTGAGGACATTTGGACACTGTGTGTCCAGTGTCCTGGCACAAGATGCAAGTGTAGGTTGAACTCCCACTGAAGCCTTGTTGTCTCCCTCTGGCAAACATAGCTGTGTCACCTCCCTGTCCCTGTGACTCCTTCTCTTTCAAGATGTTATAGATTTGATTTACAGTCAAGCCTGGCTGTGCATCAATGGCATCTCTGGTAGAGTCCCATGAAGGTGGAAGAGCAGCAAGCAGCTGTTGAATTTTCCTCTCTGGTATAGAAAAGACTTTAACGTGGCCTGTCGAACTGCCATCAACTCTTCTACCCAGAGTAGTCAGGTGCGACCAGGCATCTGAGATGGTTGTGTCCTCACCCATGATGTAGGTAACAAACTCTTTCTGTAGTTGTCTGCCTTGTGCATCTGTCTGCTTGTAGTACTTGCTCTTCAGCTTCTCCCAGGCTAGTTCGACATGTGTGTATTCTTGGATGATCTCTTGGTCTCTGTCAGTGAGACAGCGGTGAATCCAGTAGAGTGCGGCACTGTTCCTCTCAACTGATGTAGTGGAGTACTGGGAATCGAAGCAGGAGGGTTGTGATGAACCAGGTGTCATCACAATGGGTTGAGTAAGAGAGGTGATTGTCCAAGACAGTTTCTGGGATGCTAGCCAAAGCTCCATCTGATTGAACCATTTCTCATAGTTCTCCCTAGATAGGTTTGGCACTGGCTGCCTTGACGTGTTGGCATTGAACTCCATAGCGAAGTTATGGGTGATGAGTTGAATAAGTAATGAATAGTTGAAGGTCTAATCCCAGTGGCGACCTTCATTTAATTGTTCCGGGTTCCAGATCTGTCGTTCCTGATCTTGGTTGGAATGATCGTCAAGGAGATCAATAGGTTCTTGATCTCAGAAGGCAAAGAAGAATGAAATCGGAGCTATTCAGTTGCTCACAGCTGATAAACAGCAGCTGTTGTGCAGTCACAGGATTTCGACCTGTGCTGGACCGCTCTGATCGGGTCCTTACTCAATGCGCTGAATAGACAGTCTTTCACGCTTTACAATGTCTTTGTTGATCTTGCCAAAGATATACTTGATGGAGGAGATGTTGACCTCGGCAACTTCATGGCGTGCCAAGAAACAGTTACCTGTCTAAGTTAGTGTCTCTAACTGTTACAACTTCTTTGATTCACAACTTCAACAGTCCATGACAGATTTGGATGATTTTTGGCCTGTTCTGTTACTTTTGATTAGTTTCATTGTCTTACTTCAGCTGCATGTTGACAGCGTGTCTATATAGTACAAGCGGTCACCCTCAAGTTTGCGGGTCAAGGCAGAAACACATCTTCGTTCCCCACCATTCAAGTCAATAGGGGAAACGGCGGAGAATATCAAGGAATCCGGCCTGATTTTGATGAAGCAGATGCTCAACTGCCTTACTATACACTCTGACACTGCTGTGCTATCCCGGGCTCATAACTCCCTAAGCGGAAGGCTGTGTAGAGGTGGTGTTTGTGTAGGAACCAACAGCAACACAGCGAGGCTACACCACCAACTGAATTCACCGTGTATCCAGCGTGCAATGGCATGAACTTTGCCCAATTAGGATCTTGCACATCTGTTCGATGGATAAAAACTTACGTCTGCTCCTTTCGTGGTTTTTCTGAAATCTCTCCGGCAGTCGTTCCCTGACATGCTCCCGGTTTGGAGACCATCCGCGGAAAGAGGCCGCTTCCTGACCCGTTGTTGGTCGACAGTTGCGAGACCGACGCCCCTGCGTGATCCGTGTTTCTGGGCTCGGCCCCCAAGCCAGTTGTCGGTCTCTTCTCGACTTCTGTTAAATCAGATCGGACCGCGGCTGCTCAGCATATGATGAGCCCTTGGCCCGATCGTGCCTTGCATGAGCTGATGAGCATCAGATCGGATAAAGAAGAAGAAGTGGGACCTGCAGCGATCAAAATGCTACAGGTTTCGCAATTTGACATCGCGGAACGTGTGTGAGTTGCCAGCTGAACTTGCCGCCACTGCCAGAACGCGCGAGCTCGTCGTCGTTGAAGACTGTGCACCCCCATCGTG